>JADBJO010007518.1:105000-111462 GCA_016801955.1 Conus betulinus | reverse complement strand
AGAGAGAGACGAGGGAGATAGAGAGAGAGAGAGTGGTGGTAACCGCGAGGTGAGGAGGCAAGGGCAACGAAGAAGATGACAAAAAGGAGTGAAAAACCAAAACACCAAACAACCAGAGGAGAAACTGCATATTTCGGCCTGTTATAAATTCCTGAGCTGCCTGTTTTAAACGTAGTACCTACCGGATTCTGACTACTACTACTGTTACTTGTGACGACAGACAACTACTACTACTCACTATGGCTGCTGCTTCTGCTGCACACTTACTTTACTCTACTGCTGCTCTGCTGCTAGCTACTTCTACAATAAGACAATATCATTATTATCATTAGCATTATCATCAAACGGTCATCTCAATCGTCGTCGTTCATTCATCATCATCATCGCAATCATCATCTCATCAATCCTGCATCCTCAGCATCAAGTCCTCCTCCTCCTCCTCATCATCCTCGTCATCGTCATCCGTAAAACAAGAAAAACACAAGAAACCGCAACAAACGAAAAGACAATCCATGGTACTATTTTGTTTCGCTAATTACAGCTCTTGATGCTGATGTTGATTGTCCATATAAAGCAACATCAAAAACGTTGAGCTTGACTCTGGTCGAATCGTGAAACTTTTGTCGCTTGCTCACGAGATGGCAGAAAAGTATGGAGATCGGCGCAGAACAATCACAAAGACAACACACACACACACACACAACACACACACACACACCACACACACACACACACCACACACCCAAACACCACACCACACACAAACACTCACACACACACAACCATTTAATCGAAACGCACATTTGTGAAAACTGCTGGCGGGGAGGGGGGCAAGCGAAGGGTAGTTTGTGTGGATTGGTGAAACGTGGTCTGAACCTACAGATCATCTAGTGATCGAAGGCATGATCCCCAAGGGACCACAAGTCTCATCATAGCGGCTGACCAGTCTTTCTTTCTTTCTGCGTACGCAGGCTGATACTCCTGCGGACACTCCCTGTGTGGACAGGCAAGTATTAATCCCGTTTAACCCCTCAAAGGGAGTGGAGTTTTTGTGTGTTTGACCCGTTTTATTTCTTTTATCCCCGCCATTACGGCAGCCATACTCCAACTCGGGGAAGCTGACCATTGATACTCTGACGCCGGTTTGCTGCGCGGGTGCTTTTTGGCGCGCGTTGGGAAGCCTGGCCGATCAGATGGTGAAGGCAGACCTCCACTGGAAGAGTGCTGATATGGTTATGGATGCCGATGCCTTCCCTTAGAAAGAACATCTACGGAAGGGTTTGACACCAGAAGGGTCTTCAGAGAAGAAACTCTTCTCAGACGTGCGGTCTGGCCCTCAGTTCCTGACACTGTAACGGAGCCAGGCTGCATCCAGTCATGACTCAAGATGCCCTTCTGCTGCCAGGCGTGTTTTTCGCCTAGCGTGGCCTGGGTTCGAACCCACAACTTCGGGGATGAGGGTGGGCCGTTTTCAAGGCGTGCCTGTTTAGGTTGAGGCGGATCTCTCACTCACATCGCTATCGGACACCCGTTTCCAAATGTGGGAAATCTAAGCTTTGTGAAATTCTTACTTTTGTCCCTCCTCGAGCAGATCCAGCTGGAACTCTTTTCAACGGCCTCCTGCCATTGCCTTCGGGGTTCTGGTTCTCTTCTTATCAGAAATCCCGAGCTGTTTCATGAGGTCATAGGTTGATGAGCCCGACAAATCCACCTGCCTAAACTCCTCCTTCGGCGAAGACAGGAATCCACGATCCCCTCAAACTGCTGGCTAGACTGGCATGTTTCTGTCTTGTAGATGTGAGCTTGCTCCACTCTGCTTTCCTGTACCCAGTGAGTTTTTCGACCAGAATCATTTGTTTTGAACACCCGCTGACGTGAGTCGGCAGTAGCGCAGTGGTCTTCTCTGCCGGGTTGCCTGACGTTGACTGCTCCCTGTGCACTGCACTGCTGGGATTTGAACAGGACGTACCTGGGTATGGTGGCGCGTCGCGTGGCGTGGGTGCACCGCTACTAGAGGGACATGGAACGTGAGAAAACAACCCCCCCCCCCCCCGAAAAAAAAAAAAAGTGAACTGAATTTAGAAATAAAAAGTTAAAAGGAAAAATTTTTTTAAAAAATGAAGAAGAAATAAAGAAAAGCTGATAAAGAAAACCTTACTAAAGAAAGGCATTCAGCTGGCGTTGATGTACTCGCTACCCCTTCCCCTGCTCGTCTACCACTATACCCACATACCCCTCCCTTCCCATCCCATCCCATTACGTTTGCAAGACTTTTCCACACATGGCCTATAACAAGGCATTGGCACCGCACACCTCCTGTATGATATAAATTTCCGTCACGATTCGTCCGTTGAGGAACAAAACAGGATCCAAAGCACAACGATTCACCTGTTTGAGGAGAATATAGTATGATCCACAGAGTACTGATTCACCTGTTGAGGAATATAGTATGATCCAAAGCATACCGATTCCCCTGTTGAGGAATATAGTATGACCCAAAGCATACCGATTCACCTGTTGAGGAATATAGTATGATCCAAAGGCACAACGATTTACCCTGTTAAGGAACATAGTATGATCCACAGCATAAGAATTCACCTGTTGGAGGAATATAGTATGATCCACAGAATACCGATTCACCTGTTGAGGAATATAGTATGATCCAAAGCATACCGATTCCCCTGTTGAGGAATATAGTATGACCCAAAGCATACCGATTCACCTGTTGAGGAATATAGTATGATCCAAAGCACAACGATTTACCTGTTAAGGAACATAGTATGATCCACAGCATAAGAATTCACCTTTTGAGGAATATAGTATGATCCACAGCATGACGATTCACCTGTTGGAGGAATATAGTATGATCCACAGCATAACAATTCACCTGTTGAGGTACATGATAGATATGATCCACAGCGCTCGGCAGACAACTGAGCACAAGAATTTCCCCTCCACGCTCACGATTCCTCTGTTACTTTTCGTGAGGTGGTTTAAACTGTCATGGCCGGCTACGAACCTCTTCTATCTGCATTATCCCCCCTTACTCCTTCCCTCGCTTCTTGCTCGCGCGTCGAGTCAGCCCTGCAAGTTGAGTCATTAACCAATTGGCACTGGGTACGCCGTTTGGGTTCTTAAAAGGCACCCGTTATTGTTTTACGCCGTGCTGGTAACAGCCAGCAAGGGGGGCGAACTTGAAGTGAGACGGTTGTGAATCACGATTTACTACGAAGTCCCTTCTTCTTCTTCTTCTTCTTCTTCTTCTTCTTCTTCTTCTTCTTCTCTCTCCCCCCCCCCCCCTCTCTCTCTCTCTCTCTCTCTCTCTCTCTGTGTTGTTTGTAGATACTGTTGCTGATGCTGCGATCGGTGTATGTGTGTGTGTGGTGTGTGTGTGTGTGTGTGTGTGTGTGTGTGTGTGTGTGTGTCAGGGGAAAGAAGGGATAGGAGAGGCTGGCGAATAGCTTGTTTGTCTGCTTCAAATTTCCCTCCATTTTTGTCGTCTCTTTAAGGTTCGTATACTACATTGGTCGGTAAATGTCACACACCGAACATATATCTAAGATCTCTTTTACATCAAAACGTATCCACCCCCATCTCTCACCCACTGTCGTTGGATATGGACGTAATGGCGTCCTCATCTTGTCTCTTTCGCTGTTGCTGCTGCTGTAGCTGTGTACGTGCGTGCATGCGTGTATGTCCGCACACGCACGCGCGCGTGTTTGTGTGTGGAGGGGAGGAAGAGTAGGAGATGGTGGTGGGTTTGCCTGTTTGTAATTTTCTCCCATTTTGTTGTTTTCTTTTTCGGTTTGTTATGCCTCACTGGTATAAGATGTCACAAAATAAGTGATGCACACCTTAAGTTTCATGACGGCAAAACTCATTTACCACCCCCACCCCCCACCCCCTCCATATTCCACCTCTTCTTCCTTAAAGCAAGCTGCCTCTCTTTATTTTTTTGTGTATGGCTACCAGCATTACGTCGTTGATACATTCTGCAAATCCCTTCAGGAGTTAACAACATCTAAAACAGCTGACTGTCATGTTCACGCATTTGGCTAGACCTTAAAAGAATGTAGTGGCATGCATCTGACCAAGACAGACTCCCTTTGCACAAAGGCGCAGTTTGCAATCATAGTTCCAAAATAGCAGATCCACTTGGATGGGTTATTTCTTTTCTTTATTCTTTTTCCTTTCACAGATTCGCTCGGTGCCGCAGTTTCTCTCATCTCTCTCTCTCTCTCTCTCTCTCTCTCTCTCTCTCTCTCTCTCTCTCTCTCTCTCTCTCTTCTCTCTCTCTCATTCCACATGTATGCTCACTCCTTCACCCGCTCACTCATTTTCCTCTTCATTCATTCTAAAGTAAAGGTTAGTATATCATGAACCAAAAAAAAAACAACAACAAACATACCGTGATTCCAGTGTAGAGAAAGAGAGAGAGAGAGAGAGAGAGAGAGAGAGAGAGAGAGAGAGAGAGAGAGAGAGAGAGAAACATACAGGCAAACAGGCAGAAAGATAAATGCGTACATACATACATACATACATCCATACATACATAAACACAGGCATACAAAGATACATACATATATACATACGTACGTACGTACGTACACACACACACACACACACACCACACACACACACACACACACACACACACACACACACACACACACATACATACATACATGCATGCATACATACATACATACATACATACATGCATACATACATTCATACATACATACATACATTGACCACAGTCACCCCCTGCAAAACACTTGCAGCTTCGCCACGTTTGGAGCGATTCACTCGCTGCTTCGTGCATCTCTCAGGATGTATCAGTCTCACAGGGAGAAGCATCGCCTGAACTGCTGCAGAAGTAAGCCATGGCCTCTGTGCCTTGTCGAGGCGTTTTAGCACCACCGACGTTGAGACAGTTAACCCCTTCACTGTCACTGATGAATACTTGTTGTCAGAAGGAGACGTTGAGATAGTTTACCCCTTGACTGTTACTGATGAACGCTGGTTGTCAGAGGGAGACGTTGAGATAGTTAACCCCTAATTGTTACTGATGAATGCTGGTTGTCAGAAGGTAGACGTTGAGATAGTTAACCCCTTAACTGTTACTGATGAATGCTGGTTATCAGAGGGAGACTGTTTGGCACTCTCATGATGGGACAGGCAGATCGGGATATCAGATACTAATGTCTGTCTTATTTCGCATGGAACGGTATAGGTTGATTCAGAGGCAAGAAAAAAAAAAAAACAGCTTCAAAGTGGACAGAAAGTATAGCAACTCTTCATTAAATCCATACACACTAGGGTCAAAGACCACTGTGGGGGTAAATGACTGGGGGCATGGTGTACACGAACTCGCCGCTAGATCACGGAGCCAAGAGCAGGTTTAACAACGTAGAAACATCGCAGGACAGACCAGCTGGTCCTTATGTGCGTTGAGGACCATTCATTCATTCCTTTATGATCTATTCATTCATTCCGTTATTGATCTGTTCACTCATTCCTTCATTGATCTGTTCATTCATTTCCTTTATTGATCTGTTCATTTATTCCTTTACTGATCTATTCGTTCATTCGTTTATTGATCTATTCATTCATTTCTTTAAGGATCTGTTCATTGATTCCTTTATCGATCTGTTCACTCATTCCTTTATTGATCTCTTCATTCATTCCTATATTGATCTATTCATTCATTCATCTCTGGTCCTGCACCTGACTGTCTGTTCCAACGTTACCTCTGATGACGTGTCTCCTCCTCGATTGCCGACGCTGTACACCCAGGTGTTCACGGTGGAAGGCTCTTTCTGTGTCCAAGCCCCCCAGTTGCATGGAACAAACTATACCTGTGTCCCTCAGACACTCGGATTCTTTCCCTACATTGCGCACAGGCTTAAAAGCTCATCTCGCCCATAACTTGTATGGCAGGCCTAGACCTGATGCGTAGGTGATGATCGGCTGATTGAGTATGGATGGGGTTAGGACTAGGACTGCTTGCATTGTTACGTAGTAGCAGTAATAATAATGATGATAACTATAATAGTAATAATAACAACAACAATCACAGCAACAACAACAACAATATAATAGTAATAATGATGATGATGATTATGATGACGATTATGATAACAGTAACAATAATGATATTGATAAACAATAATAATTGTAATGATGATATTAATAAGAATAATCATAATAATTGTAATGATGATAATTCACTCAGTCTTCAGTCCACCCAACCCCTTCGGAATTCATTCATTCATTCATTCATTCATTCATTCATTTTCCAATCCACCCACCGCCAAAGAAACCTATTCATTGATTCATTCGTTCATTCATTAATCTTCCAATCCACTCGTCGCCTCACCCATTCATTCATTCAATCAATCATTCATTCATTCTCTTATCAATCTATCGCCCTCACACACTCACATACTCACTCACTCA
>JADBJO010007518.1:90000-97500 GCA_016801955.1 Conus betulinus | reverse complement strand
TCTCACATTTTCATGTACCAGAATAATATTTCAGTGGGTGCCGCATACACAGAAAACTAATACAACATTGACGAAGTTTTCGTGGAAACTGCCGCATTGTTACATTTTGCGCGGTATCGCCGCTGTTCCTTTCTCAGTCGGGTTCGGAGTACTGCTGTCTTGGGGGTTGGCGGTGGCGTCAGAAGGAGACGCACTGAGCAGGGCCAGCTGGCCCCAGTCTGACGGTGCTGGGCTTTGATCTTGATAAGCCGATAACTGCCGCACCCGACGGGTGCGCCCTGTTCCCTGCTGGGTGGTTCCCATCGCCGTCGGCAGTTTCTCTTCGGGGGTGTTATTGTGCGGTACTGGTGGAGATGGGAACGTGTGCCTTTTTCAAAAATAACAATAAACAAAAAGGAACAATTACATCAATTGACAAAATTAAACACAGCAATAAGAAAAAAAAAACACATTTTTTAAAAAAAAAAAATTGTAAGCAATCTCACTATAACGTATTACACACACACACACACACACACACACACACACACACACACACACACACACACACACACAAAACTGGACATACGTAAACATCACATAGGCATACATAAACATTTCATAAGTCAATCATGTCATATGGCTTATAGCACAGCCGACCACGAAGGCCAACTCAGGGCTGCTACAACTTGTTTGTGTCAAAAAGGAACATCAAACTTGGGAGAATATACAGTTAAGTGAAACATAATTTACAAATGGTCTATAAGGTATTTGAAATGCAGAAAACAGAGAGAAGAAAACGAGAGAGAATCGCTGGCGGAGGTGGGGGTGTCGTGTTTCAGTGGGCAGGCCAGCGAACGTGTGGGTGCAAACCGGCCCCTTCGAAAGCCAAGATTCCCAGGGACTGAGGCTTGACTTGGAGCACACGTAGAGAATGCCATTCATGTTGTTAGTTGTCCGCCGACCCCGTGAGGGCCAGAATACTGTATGTATGAGCGCATGGGTATTGTGATGATGGTAAGTTATTGGGTGTTGTAGGGGTGGAGGGGGGGGGGGGGGGGTATGAGAATTTGGGGCGGTGAATGCGAAGTCTTGTACAGTGAGTAGGCTACTATGTTGTAGGGGTGAGCGCATAAATATTTTTCAAAATAGTTTTAGGTTTTCTTTAAAAAAAATAATTCCTCTTTTTACACATATAGAAACGACGACGACAAACTCAAGAAAGAATGAGGAAAGGAAGATCAAACAGACAGAAACAGTAACCGAAAACGTGAAAAGAAACAAATTATTAATGCTATGATACACAGATGCGGACGAGAATGGACATGAAAAAATGTGCGCATTTAAAAAATAAAACTACAAACAGAAAAATGTGATATCAGGAGACAAATGTTGAATTCAAAAACCCATTTTTCTTGTACAGAACATGCCAGAGTCAGAATCTTGTAAAATGCATCCCAGAATCTTGTAAAAATGCATCCCCCACGTCCCCCGAGAACCGTTTCAAAGACAGCATTATTTCCCCTGGACACTCTAGGACGTCTTATTAAAATCTCATTGTTTGTAGAGTTTTACTTAGTGTTATTAGAAGTTACTAGTAATAGATGACCGGAAATCATAATTTATTTATTCTATACCACATTTTTATGTATTTTCCAGCTTCATTTTTCAGCTTTAGATACGTTTAGAAAGAATTAGGATTACAACTGTGTGCAATTATTTAATTTCAGCCTGAACTTATAAAGGAAATCTTATAAATGAGGTAGGAAATAGTAAACTGTGAATAAGAAATAAGAACGGTTACTCTTGCTCCTGCGGTGAAATCATTACAGGCCCACAGCTTCAAACAACAAGACAGAGCACGCAAAACAAAGAGGACAAGGACGTCTCCTTTAGTTTGTTCTATGTGCTCTATATTGTCGTTTCTGCTAGGCTGAATGTTTCCTTCTTCTGCTTACGCAGGCTGATACTCCTGCGGACACCCCCTGTATAGAAAGGCAAGGATTAATCCCATCTGCCCAACAAAAGAGTGGAGTTTCTGTGAGTATGACCGTTTTTCATCCAGCCATTTAGGCAGCCATACTCCAACTTCGGGGAAGGTGCATGATATGTGTAGTGTGTCATCCGTACCAACGGCCAAACTGGTCTTCTCTTCCGAAAGTTGGTGATGGAATTTTACGTGTGTGCAAGATGTTATGCGTGCGTTCACACACCGAACCTCGTTTTATGGTCTCATTCGAAGGGCTGTATGGGAAATGGAGTCTGAACCAATGTTAACTCCGAGGGAAAAAATCCCCCTGTACCGAAACGGCCCGGCGGAGATTCGAACACGCAACCCCAAGATTTCGAGTCCGGCGCTCTACCACTGAGCTATTCAGGTCCCCAAGGCTGAATATCGTAAACAGCATTCATTCAAAGTTATGGACCTGAAGTTATTTCATCCCGTGAGCAAGAGTTATCCTATTTGTTTCTTTATAAACTTTTTTTTTTTTTTTTTAAAGTTTGAAGAACTTTCCAAACCGTATAAGGCAGTTAAGAATTGAACTAGGTTTAACGGGCTTGTCCTGGCCAAACAGAAAATACATATGCAAAGAGATGCGAATGTGAAATGTGGCTCAATCGTTTAGGGCCCAAGCAAGACCTTGCCTGCAGTGTTTAATATGTATACATTCCACAGATACAGTTGTATTCTGACGTTTTCTTTCTTTTGTTTTTTCACAGTATGTGCATCTTTCGTTCACTTTTCACAACCCTGTTTATTAGAATAATAGTACAGCTTAAAAAAAAAAAAAAAAAAAAAAAAAGGAGAAAAAAAATCTTGCATGCCAATGTTTGAATTCCATATGGATTAGACAGCCGTGTATTTTCTTTTCTTGTCATTTCATTTGATGTCCCATTTGCTTACAACGCCAAGTTTTGTTTTTATTCCATTTGTTACAATACCTTGGTTCTGTAGTGTGTGTGTGTGTGTGTGTGTGTGTGTGTGTGTGTGTGTGTGTGTGTGTGTGTGTGTGTGTGTGTGTGTGTGTGCGCGCGCCTCTGAGTGTGTGTGTGTGTGTGTGTGTGTGTGTGTGTGTGTGTGTGTGTGTGTGTGTGTGTGTGTGTGTTGTATAAACGCCTGCTATTATTTCTATCGTTGTATCAATGTCTTTGCAAGATCAACGTTAGTGTAAAACACGAAAAAGATTTCGCCTTTCGCCCTAAAATCAACAATTTTCAGCGCTAGTGTCAATTTCCAGATATCGTTATACATTTCTCAGACAATTCACGATCGAATCTTCATATGTTGCATAAGTCTTACAAAAATCACGGGTCACTGTTTTGAACATATGTATGCATAAGCACCAAGTAAAAACACAACGGGTCACCACTGTCATTGAAACAAACAGAGAAAAACCACCGACCACTGTCATTGAACACAGAAAAAAACCCACCGACCACTGTCATTGAACAACAGAGAAAACCACCGACCAGTGTCATTGAACACAGAGAAAACCACCGACCAGTGTCATTGAACACAGAGAAAAACCACCGACCAGTGTCATTGAACACAGAGAAAACCCACCGACCAGTGTCACTGAACACAGAGAGAA
This sequence comes from Conus betulinus, assembly GCA_016801955.1. Classification (NCBI taxonomy): domain Eukaryota; kingdom Metazoa; phylum Mollusca; class Gastropoda; order Neogastropoda; family Conidae; genus Conus; species Conus betulinus. Next base: position 93,928 of record JADBJO010007518.1, on the reverse strand, counting down.
AACCACCGACCATTGTCACTGAATAGAGAAAATCACCGACCACTGTCATCGAACTTCAGAGAAAATCACCGACCACTACTGTCACTGAGTTTCAGAGAAAATCACCCCCACTGTCATTGAAACTTCAGAGAAAATCACCGACCCACTGTCATTGAACTTCAGAGAAAATCACCGACACTGTCATCGAACTTCAGAGAAAATCACCGATCAGTTTTTGTGTAGAACGTACAGGGAAAAAAAAAATCACTGATCACTGTCGTGGACCCTACAAAAAAGCCAGTGACACACTGTCATGAAACATAACGTAGAACAACAGGGAAAACGCTGACCACTATTTATTCTTATCAGGATGTACAGCAGGGCAGTACCAACTGACCCTGTGACGGTCCCGGACGGGTACGACACAGAGGAGAAAATCAAATGACCGCGTCGCTGACCACGCAGGACACGTGCTGGAATTGGACGTCGTCCAGATTTACAGTGGACGGTGTGATGACGTGCCCCCCTCCCCCCCCCCCCAGCGGGGCCACCCCCCCCCCCCCCCCCACCCCCCCCCCCCCCCCCCCCCCCCCCCCCACCCCGCCCCAGCGACCCCCCCCCCCCCCCCCCCCCCCCCCCCCCCCCCCCCCCCCCCCCCCCCCCCCCCCCCCCCCCCCCCCCCGAGAGCCACACGGGGCGTTGGCTGCGGAGCTGACGTGACGGGCCAGCATCACGAAGGGGCGGGAACGTCACTTGTTCCGATGGGGACACACGAGAAGTGGCGTCTGCTGGTTCGTTAGGAAGGGCTCCTCTGTTGACTCTGTATCTGTTTGTCGTGGGGCTGTCTGGCTCTGTCCGTTTGTCTGCCTGTCACTGTCACGGTGTGTATCACCGCCACTGCCTCTGTGCCTGGTTCGTCTCTGTCTCTGTCTGTCTGTCTGTCTGTCTGTCTGTCTCTCTGTGTCCTGGCTTCGCTGTGTCTGGCTGGCTGGCTATGTCTTTGTCTCTATGTGGCTCTTTTCTTTTAACCGATGTCTTTGTTTTGATCTGATTTTATCTTTGTCGCGAGCGCTCTGGTTTACACACGCACGCGCGCATGCGCGCACACACACACACGCACGCACGCACGCACGCCCCCCCCCCACACACACCACACACTGACAGATTGAAACCAATTTATTGTCAGATTTACCCATGGTTGTACTGACATTCAAGAAAACGTTATGGACAGAATGTTAAGTTTTTGATTTTAAAGAAAAGGAACATAATTCACCCCTCCCCCCCCCCCCCCCCACATACACACACACACACGCACATCGCCCTTCCCCCAACACACACGCATGAACACACGCACTCACGTGCGCGCCGCACGCACGCACGCAAACGTATATAAACGCACGTGCGCGCGCGCCATGCACACACACACACACACACACACACACACACACACACACGCACACACTGCACACACGCGCACCATATATGCACGCACATACACATTAACCACACACACATGCATACACAGACACTCACACTCACTGTCACGTAAGCCACACACACACACACACCACACACAACACACCACACACACACACACACACACACACACACACTAACGTGCATGCGCATACAAAAGGCACACAGACAGACACAGACACAGGGGGGGGGTCAGACAGACAGACAGACAGACACACACACACACACACCACACACACACACACACACACACACACACAACACACACACACACACACACACACCACACACGGCGGAGTTGAAGGACGGGCTGACGCTGAAAACATGCACCTACCTCCGTTTGTTTTTGTCTCTGTATAACTCTCTGCCTGCCTGCCTGTCTGTCTGTCTGTCTGTCCGTCCGTCCGTCTGTCTGTCTGTCCTGTCCGTCCGTCTGTCCGTCTGTCTGTCTGTCTGTCTGTCTGTCTCTCTCTCTCTCTCAAAGACGGCCTGAGAAAATGGATTGGGATAGCACGCATACAGCTACTTTGCACGTATAAAGGCACACCGGCTTCACGTGCAAACACTTATCCAGACACACGCATGCACTGTACAAGACAACACCACAAAATGCAACACACAGCATTATAAGAGAGAGAGAGAGAGAGAGGAGAGAGAGAGGAGAGAGAGAGAGAAGAGAGGAGAGAGAGAGAGGAGAGAAGAGAGCAGAGGAGAGAGGAGGTGAAGGAGAGAGAGAGGGAGAGAGTACAGTCAAAAAAAATAAATCAAGCAATTTCAGTGCGGTGTTCCGTCTTAGACAGATTAGCTAGCTGTTTTGTTTTCGGCCTTGACACTGGGTGGCTTAATGAGAACATATGGGTAATGTTGTGTTGCGTTGGAAAGAAGGCCAGAGAGAGGAGGAGAGAGAGGAGAGAGAGATAGAGAGGGAGAGGAGGAGACGAGAGTGATAGAGAGGAGATAGAGAGAGGAGAGACTAGAGATTTTTCCTTTCCAGAGATTCACCACTGCCGTTAACGACCAACAATTCACAAGAACTTATGTCTGTCTGTCTGTCTGTCTCTCTTTCTCTAAATGAAGAAAAAAGGTGTTTGAAAGGGTTGCATTTACAGTGTTTTCTTGTTTCTTACCGATGTGTGGGGCAAGTGCATTCTGTTCTGAAGATGTGAGTCGATTTCCACTTTATGACCAGCTGCTCTAAAGAACCTGTCTTGTTTTATAAATGCACACACAATTCTATCATTGAGAGAGAGAGAGGAGGAGAGAAGGGAGAGAGGAGAGACGAGGAGAGGAGAGATGAGGAGGAGAGAGAGAGAGAGAACTTTTATTCGATTAATGATTGAGATGTTTTGGCAGAGCTTATATTCTTCCGATCTGTCCTTGCTAAGCTGGAGAGACGAGAGAGAGAGAGAGAGAGAGAGTGAGAGGAGAGGAGAGAGAGAGAGAGAGGAGAGAGAGAGAGAGAGAGAGAGAGACTCGTGACTTAATGTGAGGCCATCAGCCTATCCACATGCGTACGCAACAAGAAAGAAAAAATCAGTTGATTGATAATATAGAAACAAAAATTTACCCATGACATACACAAACGTTCCTTTCATGACATGTATGTACAATGCGCAGAATTCTATCGTAATCATACATACATGCTCTTAGTACGTTCTTCCTTAGGAACCTAATGGCTATGCATTTAGTATATTATTATTTTAAAACTCATTGATATGAATGCTGTTGGTACGCACTACATGCAAACAATTTTTACCTCCTTTATTTTTCATATTTTCATTTTTTTCTTTTTTAATTTTATTTTTCATTTTCCCCCATATTTTCCCCCACATTTTTTTCTCCCCATTTTGTTCCTTCCCGTGCATCGGTATTTTTTTTTTCGTATACCTATTATAACCGTGAAAAGAGAGAAAAGTTAGAAGAGTAAAGAGGAAAAGAAGAATGAAGACAACCTTTCTATACAAAAACCTACGACTCGTATAATTCCTCGTAAAGCGGGAGAGCCGTCTAATTTTTAAGCACTCTTTTATTTCCTATCTTAACCTTACCTTCTTTTACGCAAATTGCGCCAAAGAGATGCGTTCGCCCTCTACTACCCCGGTAAGCACAAGGAAAAAAACCCCCCGACTCACCTGGTTAGCTGCCATGCTAACCCGTTGCACACCTCCCGTGCTTGGGCTCTGTGGTGTCGTGTCTGTGGTGTTGGACTCCTTGTGTTTTGTTATATATTCGTTGGATTTATAGCAGTCCCTTTGATAAACGACTATAATAGCCTGTTTGTGGCGCTTTTCCCCCATGTGTCAGGTTAGTACTTTCCTTCATTATTTTGCACTTTTTAAAAAATTAATTGCAGTTTTTTCTTCCCTCCTTCTTCCCTATCTCTTCACCTTTCTCCTCTCTTCCCAATTTCTTTTCAGTCGTTGACCCCTGTCGTATCCTGTCCAGGGGGTCTGGTTGACCACGTGACTCGTAC
>JADBJO010007518.1:75000-80000 GCA_016801955.1 Conus betulinus | reverse complement strand
TCATCTGTTGTTAGAGGCACGGCTGGATGGAGTAGTTTTGCTGGACGTCTATGGAGAGAATTCAGCCTTTTTTTTGTGGACATCACTACTCCCGTCCCACACTGCTGAAGCGTAACTGATGCATGACATTAAGTGTGCGTTGAAGAAAAGTTTAAGCACAGTACTGTTGACGTAGCGCTTTAATTGAGATAACAGGTAAAGTTTTTTTTTGAGATAACCTTGCATACATTATTGAGACGAGAATGCCATTTCAGTGCCTTATCTACCGTCACCCCTAAAACATGATGCTCATCTATCTGTTCTATAGAAGTGTGCCATTCAGCTGAAGTGTTAAGCAAAGAAGAGTCCACTGGTGCTTTGAGCGGGTAGCTATGATCATAGATTTGGTTTTGGCTGGGTGTATGACCATTGAGTTCGAACGACACCAGTCTGACAAGCCGTTTCGACTTTCCTGGAGGGATATATCTGTTGTCTGTAGATCACTATCATTTGTTTGGAGTGACGAGTCATCAGCAAATAAATCTGTCGTGACTTTTTCATCTGATGGTTAAATCATTGACGAATGATGCAGAATAGGAGGGGCCCTAGTACTGGGCCTTGTGGGATTCCATGTCTGACCAAGTCTGAAGCGGAGGTTTTGCTATTAAGCACCACATACTGAGTCCTGTCTCTGAGAGAGAGAGAGAGAGAGAGAGAGAGAGAGAGAGAGAGAGAGAGAGAGAGAGAGAGAGAGAGAGAGAGATTCCACTCAAAATTAAATCAGTCTGAGTGCGGTGTTCGATCTAGACAGATTAGCTGTTTTGTTTTCAGCCTTGACAAATTGTGGCCAAATGAGAACATATGGGTAATGTTGAGTTACGTAAAAACAAGAGAGAGAGAGAGAGAGAGAGAGAGAGAGAGAGAGAGAGAGAGAGAGAGAGAGAGAGAGAGAAATTGCTATTGACATGAAGACTGCCACTCAAGAACATCTGTCTGTCTCTGTCTCTGTCTCCGTCTGTCTGTCTGTCTTCTGTCCTGTCTGTCTGTCGCCTGTGCTTGCTCTCTTTGGTTGCTATCTGTCTGCTTCTCTCTCTTCCTGTGTCTCTCTGTCCTTTCCTGTCTGTCTTCTCTCTCCGTCTGTCTGTCTGCCTCTCTCTCTCTCTCTCTCTCTCTCTCTCCATCTTAGATCTATTCTCTCTCTCTCTCTCTCTCTCTCTCTCCTCTCCTCCTCTCTCTCCTCTCTCTCTCTCTCTCTCTCTCTCTCTCTCTCTCGTTTCTCCTACTCGATCTATCTCCCTCTTCTCTCTCTCTCTCCCATCGTTTCATCTCCTCACCTCGCATCATCCTATATCTCTCTCTCCTCTCCTCTCTATCTCTTTCCTCTCTCTTCTCTCTCCATCTCTCTCTCCTCTCGTTATGATATATTTGCCAGTTCTTCCTTTATTCACCCTCTCTGTCTGTCTGTCCTCTCTGCCTGCTGGCTATGTGTGTTTGTGTGTGAGTGCATGTACGCGTGTATGTGCATACATGTGCATGCGTGTGCGCGCGCTTTGTGTGTGTGTGTGTGTGTGTGTGTGTGTGTGTGTGTGTGTGTGTGTGTGTGTGTGCGTGCGCGCGCGCGCGCGCTCACGCGAGCATGCGCGCGCGCGCGCGCGTTTGTGTGTGTGTGTGTGTGTGTGTGTGCGTGCGTGCGTGCGTGCGCGCGCGCGCGCGCGTGTGTGTGTGTGAGAGTGTGCGCGCATGCATGAGTGTGTGGGAGCTTGTGTATGTGTGCGTGTGCTTGAGGTGCGTAGGTGTGTGTGTGTTCTTGCTTCCGCGGGTTCCTATGTAAGCCTCCTAACTAACTTTAGTAAGTAACCCACCAATCAACTAAATGACTAAACCAAGCAACCAACTAACTGACGAACTAACTAACTAACTTACTAACTAACTACCTACCTGACTAACTTCCCAGGTGCGAAGTACCTACCTACTTTTCCGCTTTTCTGTCTGCCTGTCAACGCTGTCCCTAACTGACCAGCAGTTTTCATCCCCCCCCCCCCCCCCCCCCCCCCCCCCCCCCCCCCCCCCCCACCCACCCCACTAGTCATCAGCTTACACCCGGATCTCTGTTCAAGGCCTTTAAACCTTTAAACTAAAACATTTGTTGCTCGCGATTTTCTTTCTGCGGATTTGTTTAAATTTAGACAGTTTGTTTCCTGACTCATTTTCACAATGATAGAAAGGTTGTAGTGCTTAAATCTTCAGTCGTTCAGTATGATTTATAGGGTTAACTGGTCGATGGATGCATTTGTTTGTAGATCCATCACTTATTCATTGGTTGACATGATGGTCAATCAACCGGTGTGGAAATGTTTCAGTATCAATACTGGGTCAGTTCGTAGGGGAGTGCATCTTCTTCTTCTTTTTTTTTTTTTATCAGATTTTCCTAACTTGTTTATTCAGTATAGTTGTTGGTTAACGTGTAGGGGATTGTATTTTTTTTTTTTTTTTAGATTCTCCCACTGTTCAGTTGTTCTGTATGACTGTCGGGTTAAGTAGTAGTAAGAGATCGCACGCTTTTCCGGACCCTCCACTACGTTTTGTCTGGCATGACTGCTGAGTTAAGCGCCGGGAGATTTGTATCTCTTTGTCGATTCTTCACTGTTCAGTTGCTCGGTGCGATTGCTGGCTTAACTATTAGGGTACCGCATCTCTTCGTAGGTATGCAACCATCCAGGGGTCAATGTAATTGTCGGGTCAACTGATAAGGTATGGCTTTTCTTTGTAGACAGTCAACTATTCAGTCGGTCAACATGACAAGTGGTTAACTGAAAAGGTGCTGCTGCTTTTCTCTGTAGGTATTCGGCTGTTCAGTTGGTCATCAAATTGCTGGGGCAGCTGGTAAGAGTGTCGTATATCTCTGGAGATACTAAACCATTCGATTGGTCAGCTGACTGTTGAGCCGGGTGGTAGAGTATTGTGAAGATCTATACTAAACCATTCGATTGGTCACCTGACTGCTGGGCCAGCTAGTAGGGTATTGCATTTCTTTGTAGACTATCCACTGTTCAGTTGCTTAGAATGATTGTTGAGGTAACTGCTGCGGAATTTGGTCATTTTAGCAGACCTTAAGACAGGTGACTGTGCGTAATATTGCTGCCAGTGCCAGTTTTTTCACAGGAGAGCATCTGAAAGTCGACTCAAGCCGAGTGCTACAAATGCTTTTGGTTCTGCTCTCAGCAGAGTATTCGATGGACACATATGTTATATGGGACAGGTATGACATTAACGTTTCGACACCCCCTTCTTCACACACATATACACACGCGCGTGCGCGCGCACATACATACACACACACACGCACACGTACATGCACACACATATACACAAACACATAAAACACACATACATGCCACACACACGCGCGCGCATAAACAACACACACACACACACACACACACACACACACACACACACACACACACACACACACACACACTGCCTCTGAAAACCCTTTCTGCAGCATTATCACAGATCGCTTCACCTTCCCTGGACAGTAAATCAGTTTATTCTGAGCGCTCTTCAGGGTCTCTCCTACAGTTGTTGTCTATCCCTGACCTTTACACACACACACACACACACACACACACACACACACACACACACACACACACACACACACACACACACACACACACACACACACACACACACACACACACACACACACACACACACACACACACACACACTTACACACACACACACTTACACACACACACACACACACACACACACACACACACACACACACACTTACACACACACACACACACACACACACACACACACACACACACACACACACACACACCACACACACACACACACACACACACACACACACACACTTACACACACACACACACACACACACACACACACACACACACACACACAAACACACACTTACACACACACACACACACACACACACACACACACACACACACACACACACACACACTTCGCCCTTCCCCTCTCCCCCTCCTCCCCTCCTTCCCCGTATACCCCCTTCCTTCCCCACTCTCCCCCCCCCCCCCCCCCCCCCCCCCCCCCCCCCCCCTCGTTAGTTTCAAACCAAATCGTTCGGAAGTGACCTGAATCAAGACGGAATCATCGTTTGCCTGCCATTGGCTTCCTCACAATGTTCTCATGTCTTTCACAGTACGGTCATATATATAGAACGTAATCTAGCAAGTCGTCCCGTGCAGCAGAGACCTCAGATCCAGCCGAAGGTGGAGCAGATCCTGGGCGTTCCCTTCAGTCAGTTCATCAGTAAAAAGAACATCGTTTTCCCGAGAAACATAAGTAATATTAGATACAGGCTTCTTCTTGTTCTTCTTGTTCTTCTTGTTCTTGTTCTTCTTCTTGTTCTTCTTGTTCTTGTTCTTCTTCTTCTTGTTCTTGTTCTTGTTCTTTTTTTTTTTCTTCTTCTTCTTCCTCTTCTTCTTCTTTCTGTGTACGCAGGCTGATACTCCTTCGGACACCCAATGTATAGAAAGGGAAGGATGAATCCCATCTATCAACAAAGGGAGTGGAGTTTTGTGTGTATGACCGTTTTCTTTTTTATCCCGCCATTAAGGCAGCCATACTCCAACTTCGGGGAAGGTGCATGCTATGTGTAATGTGTCATCCATACCCACGGCCAACTGGCCTTCTCTTCCGTAAGTTGGTGATGGGATTTGACGCGTGTGCAAGATGTTATGCGTGCGTTCACACACGGAACCTCGGTTTATGGTCTCATTCGAAGGACTGTATTGGAAAAGGAGTCAGAACTAATGTTAACTCCTCCTGTACCGAAACGGCCCAGCGGAGATTCGAACCCGCAACCCCAAGATTACGAGTCCGGGCGCTAAAACCGCTGAGCTGTTCCGGCCCCATTAGATACAGACAGAAAGAGTTACTTCCCACGTGTATTAAAAAAAAAAAGAATTATACGAACTTCAGTTCGTAGCTTTCAACATGTTATTATTCTA
>JADBJO010007518.1:42500-55000 GCA_016801955.1 Conus betulinus | reverse complement strand
TCAGTGAGGCAGGTAGGCCCGCCCAGACGACGCACGGTACAACACCGGCTCCTGTCCATCACCAGCCGGCGACTGACGCGCGGAGTGGGTTCACCTTTCTCCCCCCCCCCCCCTCTCCTCCTGCCTCCCCACCCCCCCGCCCCGCCTCCCACCCCCTCCTGTCTTTTTTTTTCCTTCTTTTCTCTTCTTTTCCTTTTCCCCATCCCCCCCCCCCCCCCCCCCCTTTTTTTTTTTTTTCTCCTTCTCTTCTCCCGCGCGTGCGGTGCTGATGGCGATGGTGGCTGCTTTCCTCTCCTGTCAGATGAGGAGGGGGCACAGTCGGCAACAGCAACATCCCTCCACCGTTGTTGTTGTGCTTGCACGAGGGTACAACCCTCGGCGGACACGACTTGAGCATCGACTGCTCGCAAGCAGGCGGGTCAGGAATACCCTCCGCCACCTTACCCCTCCCTCCCTCCTTCTCCTTCCCCCCCCTCTCTCTCTCTCTCTCTCGCTCTCACTCATTTTCACGGGCCACCCCCCCCCCCGCCCCTCCCCCCTCTCTCCGCCCTCCCTGCCCTCACCCCTACCCACCCCACCCCCAAACCAGCCTCCCTCCACCGATAGCGTGGAACTCCCAGACGCCATTCATTCATTGATGACTGTTGATATAAAAGTCGTTCGCTTCTCAACTCGGACCGTGACCGTTGCTAACAGGTGATGATGAAGGAGGGCGACCGACGGATGAAGAAGAGAGAGGAGACAGTCAGTCAGTCAGTCAGTCCGTCCGTGCCTCTGACAACGCCGAGACGCTGGGTTATCTCTTGGCATCGGCTCCTGTTTCTGTCGATTATGCAACGCACGGATTTGTCCGCTCCCTGTGTCGCGCCTGCAGTCACACGAAGCCTTGAGTGAGGCTCGCGAAAATTTTTGCTGCCGTCGACAAGGTTTGGGCTGGAAGTTGTTAGTTCGTCGTCGTCGTCGTCGTCGTCGTCGTCGTGTCAGCGAACGTGTCGCGGGGATGATGGTGTTTGTTTCTCTTCTTATGAAGGTGTGTCGCGTTGATGATTTTTCTTCCCCTGAGGTAGGATGTGAAGAAAGTGGGTTTGTGGAAACGAAACATTGAACGATTTTTTCCCCCCCTCTCTATGGTGGAATTGGCGACGAAAACGCGAATTTAAGCGAGAAATGTGAGGTGCACGGAGAATTGAAATTCTCGTCAGTTGTTTTAGAATTTTGTGCACGGCTTGTGTCCGAGTGGTTGTTGATTGGTCGTGGATGGGTCATGGAAGTTTCTTGGTGATCAGGTTAGTGTTGTTGTCTCTTGATGTGTGTTGTTTGTTTGTTTTTATTTTTGATAAGTTATTCATTTGAAAAAAAAAAAGATTAACTGGCAATTTGTAGAAAATATTCGATGACTTGTTCTTGCACTGTTTATTGTGTGTTTGTAGCAATGTTCATTTTGCTTAAGTGAAGATGCAACTGTAAGCACAGGACTTTTCGCCTAAAAATTTAGTGTTTCCTCTCCCCTCTCCCGCTGTCTCCCTGTGTCGTTCCGCCGCAATCCCCCCCCCCCCCCCCCCCCCCCGGTCCACTGCGCGCGCTCGCTCATTCTCAACAATCTCTCGATAATCTGTCTTTCTGTCTGTCTGTCTGTCTCTGTCTGTCTGTCTCTCTCTCTACTCTCTCTCGCTGCCTACCTGTGTGTCTGTCTGTCTCTGTCTCTCTCCTCCCACCCACCCACCGCTGTTGTGTGCGTGCATATGTGTGTGTGTGTGTGTGTGTGTGTGTGTGTGTGTGTGTGGTGTGTGTGTGTGTGTGTGTGTGTGTGTTGAGTGAGTGTGTGTGTGTTTGTGTGTGTGTGTGTGTGTGTGTGTGTGTGTGTGTGTGTGTGTGTGTGTGTGTGTGTGTGTGTGCGTGCGCGCGCGCGCACACGCGTGCGCGCGCTCTGACTCCGGAGCTGTTTTGCTGAGACATGTCTTGCTTGTGTGTCTGTGGCTGCTTTGTCTCGTTCACCCTAACTCTCCTTCGTCACCCTGCAGATCAATGAGCAGCATGGCAAAAACAGATATCAAAAGCCAAAGATAGAACTTTTATTACATTTTCCAAAGAACAACTGCAAGCATGAAGATCAAAGTATGTTTTATATCTTCGCTCACGCACCTTTGTGTGTGTGTGTGTGTGTGTGTGTGTGTGGTGTGTGTGTGTGTGTGTGTGTGTGTGTGTGTGTGTGTGTGTGTGAGCGTACGCGTGCACGTGTGTGTGTGTGTGTGTGTTGTGTGTGTGTGGTGTGTGTGTGTGTGTGTGTGTTTTGTGCGTGTGTCAGTACAACACTATGTTAATCTGACAGTAAATGGTTTCAGTCAGTCAGTTTGTGCGTTGCGCGTGTCTGTGTGTGTGCGTGCGTGTATGTCTGTGTGTTTTGCGCGCACGTGTGTGTGTGTGTGTGTGTGTGTGTGTGTGTGTGTGTGTGGTGTGTGTGTTGTGTGTGTGTGCACTAGCGCGGGGAGGGGTGTGTGGGATGGGGGGGGGGGGGGGGGGTGGTAGTTGTATGTGTGTTGTGTGTGTGCGTGTGTGTGTGTGTGTGTGTGTGTGTGTGTGTGTGTGTGTGTGTGTGTGTGTGCACGCACGCGCGGGAGGTAGGGTGGGGTGGGGTGGGGGTTGTATGTGTGTATTGTATGTATGTATGTATGTATGTATATATGTGTGCGTGCGTGCGTGCGTGCGTGTATGTGTGTGTGTGTGTGTGTGTGTGTGTGTGTGTGTGTGTGTGTGTGTGTGTGTGTGCGCGCGCGCTCGCGTGTGTGTGTGTGTGTGATTGATGCTTTGCACCTGGTGTTTGTGGACGCGCCACTTTGCTGCGGCAACCACATGTGTAGATGACAGTGAATGTATGGGTGCAAACCTGAGGTTAACGGCGACATTTTTCAGCAAAAAAGGACAATGGCAGTTCCTGGTGGGAGGTTTCTCTCCACAGACTGTGGCCGAGTGTCACGTGCAGTAGTTTGGTTAATAGATTGTCAGGGGAGTTGGCTAGTATCATACACGTTAGCTGGGAGTATGTGTGTTTGCCAAGGGCGTAAATCAGTTTCAACGTTATTTTCAGTCACAGTACTATACTCTCTCTCTCTCTCTCTCTCTCCTCTCTCTCTCTCTCTGTCTCTCTCTCTCTCTGTGTCTCTCATCCTCCCTCTCTCTGTGTCTTGCTCTCTTGTGTGTGTGTGTGTGTCCACAACCGCCCGCCATTGTCCACGGTCCTGGGCGATCCGCTCCAGCTCCCCCCAGGAGCAGCCGGTCTGCCTGGCGTCTGCCTCCAGGTCCCTTCTCCAGGAGTTCTTGGGCCGGCCTCTCTTTCTCTTCCCCTGGGTTCCAGGTCAGGGCCTGGCGAGTGATGTTGGTCGGTGGGGTTCCTCAGGGTGTGTCCAATCCATCGCCATCTTCTTCTTCTGATCTCTTCTTCTGCTGGCACTTGGTTGGTTCTTTCCCAGAGATCTGTGTTGCTGATGGTAACTGGCCAGTGGATCTTCAGTATTCCGCGTAGGCAGGAATTTATGAACGTTTGCACTTTCTTTGATAGTGGTCTTTGTTGTTCGCCATGTCTCTGCCCCATAAAACAGTACTGATTTGACATTGGAGTTGAACAGGCGGATTTTGGTGCAAGATGAAATGAGGTGAGATCGCCAAATGTTCTTCAGGGCTTTGTAAGATGCTCTTGCCTTTCTGATGCGGGTCTTCACGTCTGCATCTGTTCCTCCCTGCTGGTTGATCACGCTCCCAAGGTACGTGAAGGACTTGACCTCCTCTAAGTTGTTGTCCCCCAACTTCACTGCCTCTGTGCTGGAGGCGTTGATCTTCAGTATCTTGGTCTTGTCAGGATGGATGTGAAGGCCGACTTGGGAGGAGTGGGAGGCCAGGCTTGTGGTCTTGTTTTGCATCTGTTGCCGATTGTGGGAGAGCAGAGCGAGGTCGTCGGCGAAGTCTAAATCGTCCAATTGAGTCCAGAGGGTCCACTGGATGCCGTCCTCTCTGTCCATCCGTCGTCCGCCTCATCACCCAGTCGATGGCGAGGAGGAACAGGAACGGCGACAGAAGGCATCCCTGGCGTACGCCGGTCCTTACGACGCCGCGCTCGCGCATGCCACAAACGACACCGCACTCAAGCACGCACGCACGCCACGCAACACACAACCAAGCACACACAAACACACACACACACAGACACACACACAAACACACAACACACAACACACACTCACAGCGGCAGAGAGAAAGAGAGAGAGAGAGGAGAGAGCTAGAGAGATGAGAGAGGGGCGAGGCCGAGAGACGGCCGGACGACGGTCGCCCCCCCCTATTGTACCCCACAGCCCCCGCCGGGACGCCCCGACCGAGACAGGCGAACGAGGAGCCCGCAAGAGAAAGAGGACGATGAGAGAGCCGACCCCCACCAGAGAAGGGTCCGAGGAGGAGGGGAGCGAGAGGAGGGGGGGAGAGAGGAGAAGCGGGAGAGGAGGCACGGGGAGAGAAACGAGGGAGCGAGAGAGAGAGGATGGGAGAGAAGAGCTAATCGGAGGAGGAGGAGAGGGAGCGTAGAGGGAGAGAGGGGGCGATTAGAGAGATGGGGAGGGAAGAACGAGAGAGATACAGAGAGAGAGAGAGGGGCGAGATAGAGGCGAGGAGGGAGAGAGAGAGAGAAGAGAGGACAGAGAGAGAAAGAGAGAGAGAGAGAGGAGAGGTGAGGGTGGGAGAAGAGAGAGGTGGAAGTGGTGAGGGAGGTTTTTGAGGCCCCCGGTGGGGCGGGGGGGATCGGGCCCCAGCGGCGGGGGGTCGCCCCGAGCGCGGGCGGAGGTAGAGGGGGTTGGTGAAGAGGACGAGAGAAAGAGAGAAAAGAGCGGGGGGTGGAGAGAGTCCGAGATGGGGAGGGAGAGAAAGAGGGGAGGATGGGGAGGGAAGAGGTGAGACGGACGAGGATGACGAGAGGGGAGAGAGAGAGATGGTGCATTATATACATGTCGCATGCAGACTGATACCTTTGTGTGGTTTTTTTTTTTTTTTTTTGTGTGCGTGGTACTATATGGGCTTTTCCCCGCTCAGTTAAAAACAGTCTGCACTTGCCTGTAACGAGGTCTTCCTCAAGGTGAAACACAAAACGAGCATGAGCTTGAGCTTTAAAAAGAAAGGCGTTATAAATTTGTGCGAGTTTAAAACCCAACACAACCACACCAACAAACCAACACAAAAACCACCGTTTCAAAGGAAACTTGTTTGAATAAACGTAGAAATGTCTTGAAACTGGAAAACAACGGTCTAATTCATCGTTATTCCGTTAGTATTTCTATTCCTTACTTACTTGTGTGTTTTGGGTGTGTGTGTGTGTGTGTGTGTGTGTGTGTGTTGTGTGTGTGCTGTGGTGTGTGTGTGTTGTGAGTGCGTGCGTGCGTGTGCGTGCTTGTGTATGTGTAGGTGTGTGTGTATGTGTGTGGTGTGCGTGCGTGTGTGTGGTGTGTGTGTGTGTGTGTTTGTGTGTGTGTGTGTGTGGGGTGTGTGTGTTGTGTGTGTGTGTTTTCTAGCACAAAGTTCTTTGGAGTTTGTGGTGTATGGTAGTGCGTTCATTTCTACCCTTTCTGTTGATATGTGGTAGCACATGCCGTCCTTCTTTTTTACCACGCACGTCTTGCTCTTCACCCACCCAATGCCCCCGGTTGATATATTGTTTACTGCCCGACAGTCATTAAGATAGTCTTGTTTCTTTCATTGTCTCTCTCTTGTCTGACTCGCTCTCTGGCTCTGCCTGTCTTTCTCTCCTTTGTCTGTCCATCTGTCTAGCTCAGTCTATCTGCCTCAGGTCCTGTGTTGTCTGTCGCTGTTTGTCTCTCATGTCCTGCCTACCGAACTGTCTGGTCTGATTCTCGCTCATCTCGCTCATCTCTCCCTTCTCTCTCTCTCCTCTCTCTCTGCTGTCGCGGTCCGCCATGTGTGTGCTGTCTGTATATGTACATGTGTGTGTGTGGTGTGTGGTGTTTGTGTTGTGTGTGTTGTTGTGTGTGTGTGTTGTGTGTGTGAACTCAGAGTGCTTGTGAGTGTCCTGCGTGATCTGCTCTGCACGCGTGCCTGCGCGTGCGTGCGCTCGCGCGCGCGCCGTTAGTGTGGGTGTTGTGGTGTGTGTGTGTGTGTGTGTGTGTGTGTGTGGCGTTTGCTACATGGGGTGATGGAGGGAAGGTGGGAGGTGTGTATGTATACGGAAAAGAGAGAGAGAGACGAGAAGTGCGGAGAGAGGAGGGAGAGCAGAAGTGAGAGAGGAGGAGAGGAGAGGGGGGGGGGGAGGAGCGAAAGGAGAGAGGAGGAGAGGAGTGGGGGAGAAGGAAGGAGATGAGGGGGACGGGAGAGAGGAAGAAGGGGGGGTAGGGGTAGAGGGGGGGTTGGGTGGGGGGGGGGTAGATATAGGGTATTTTGGGGGTGGGGGGGGGGGGGGGGGGGGTTGGGGGGTGGGGGGTGTGGGGGGGGTAGGGGGGGGTGTAGATAGGGGGGGGGTGGGTGGCGGGGGGGGGGGGGTAGGTGTGGGGGGGGGTAGGGGGGGGGAGGTGCTGTGATATTAGACAGGGACACAGAAACAAGGAAGTATTAACACCAAGGGACAGAGGCATAGGTGTTAGCAAACACAAACGCGAATGCACATGTTGCTCCTGATAAATTCTCTCCTTTCAAGTGTATCCACATGTCTGATATAATAATAATTAAGTAACTATCTCACTCTCAATACTCATCATATGCCCATGCCAGCGAGCAGATAATACACCGAAGTAACGAAACCCAGGCAGAGGCCGAAACCCAGCCACACCATCAAGGCAGACATTGCAAATAGAGGAGAGAGAGAAAGAGGGAGAGACGAGAGAGAGGGAGATGGGAGAGAGAGAGGAGAGAGAGAGTGAGAGAGAGGACGAGGAGGAGGAGAGGAGGAGAGAGAGATGGAGGAAGGAGCGAGAGGAGGGAGATGAGAGAGTGAGGAGGAGTAGGAGGGACGAGGAGGGGAGAGACGGGACGATGAGGCGAGAGAGGAGAGAGGAGGGAGAGGAGAGGGAGAGGAGAGAGAGAGAGGAGGAGAGAGAGTGGTTAGGAGAGTGAGAGAGAGAGGGAGGTGAGACGAGAGGATAGGGTAGGGGAGGAAGACGAGAGGAGTAAGGGAGAGAAGAGAGAGAGCGAGAACTTGGAAAAAGGCACACACATAATGGCATACATGACAGACATACAAACAGAGGGACAGGGACAGGACAGATCGACAGACACTGCCAAGCTCTCTACGAAGCCGTGCCGAGTATACTTGTATGAAAACCAACGTAGGTAGTCTGAATTCACCTAGGCACGGAGGCCAGGGATTGAATTTCGTGGTCGACCTAGCATTTCTCCTCAGGTGGAGAAATGTTAATTATCCCTGGACTCGGGAAGTCTGAGAGGCGTAGGGAAGCACAGGATGCAGTGACGTTCACCTTCTGCTCTCCATTTATTTGCCTTTTAGGTGATTCGGGACACACACACACACACACACACACACACACACACACAATCACCACACACACCACACACACACACCACACACACACGAGGCAGATGAGCAGATAGAGACCGAGAGAGGAGAGGAGAGAGACAGAGACCAGAGACCGAGAGAGAGAGAGAGAGGCAGAGATAGAGAGCGAGACAAGAGCCCGAAACGTGGTGTGGTGTGTATGTGTGTGTTGTCGTGTGTGTGTTGGGTGTGGGTGTGTGCTGTGTGTGTGTTGTGTGTTTGTGAGCAGAGAGACTGGAGAGGAGGGAGAGATGACGAGACGAGAGAGAGAGAGAGAGAGACAGACAGACAGACCAGAGGACAGAGACCGAAAGAGAGGACAGGACAGAGAGAGAGACCCGAGGAGAGATGAGAGAGAGGAGAGAGAGAGAGAGAGAGCGAGCAGATAGGATAGGAGACCGATGAGAGAGGGTGAGAGCGAGAGGCAGGAGAGGGAGGGAGAGAGAGAGGCAGATAGATAAGAGAGACAGACAGACAGACAGACAACAGGACGGAAAATAGGAGGGAGAGAGAGACAGAGGAGGAAGAGGACGAGATGGAGGACGACGGGAGACGAGTTGAGAGAGAGACGACAGACAGGGAGCAAAGAAAACAGGACATAGAGACGTGATGGTAAGTTGCTATGTGGCACTGAGTGAAGACTGTGTATGTGTGTGTGTGTTGTGTGTGTGTGGTGTGTGTGTGTGTGTGGTGTGTGTGTGTGTGTGTGTGTGTGTGTGTTGTGTGTGTTGGAGGGGGACTGAATGTCAAGAGCGTTGGCTGTTAAAATGTTGTGCTCTGTCCCGGGTGTCAAACAACGTGAGGTAAATAGCTTGGCGTTGAATGAGAATAAGAAGCGAAAAAAAAAAACCGCATTCGTTCGTTCTTCAGTGTAACGTCTATTGGCCTAAAGTGGTTTTCAGACTATGATAAGGAATAGTGTGTGTGTGTGTGTGTATATGTGTGTGTGTGTGTGTGGTGTGTGTGGGTGTGTGTGTGTGTGTGTGTGTGAGTGAGTGTGCGTGCGTGCGCGCGCATGCATGAATGCCATCATGCACATGCTTGGTATTTTGTGTGTGTGGTGTGTGTGTGTGTGTGGGTGTGTGTGTGTGTGCGCGCGCGCGCGATGCTGTGTATGTGTGCAAGTGTATGTGTACAAGTGTGGGTGCGTGCGCGCAAGCGTGGGAGAGCGAGCGAGAGAGAGAGAAGAGAGAGAGAGAGAGAGAGAGAGAGAGAGAGAGAGAGAGAGGGGGGGGGGGGGTGGGGTGTGCGCGCGTATATGTCTGTGCATTTGTTTTGTGTGCATGTATGTGGAAAAATGTATTTCTCCGTTTCGGCTTTTTTTTCTGTTTGTGTGCCTGTGTTCCTGCTCGGCCCTTTCTATTTGTCCGTCCGTCTGTACATCTGGCCTGCATGCTGTTTGGAGTTCTACTGATCTGTCTGTCTGTCTTCTCTGTGTGTGTGTGTGTGTGTGTGTGTGTGTGGTGTGTGTGTGTGTGTGTGTGTCTGTCTGTGTCTAGTCTGTCTGTGACTGTAGTCTGTCTGTCTAGTCTGTCTGTCTGTCTGTCTCTCTCTCTCTCTGTCTCTCCTCTCTCTCTCTCTCTCTCTCTCTCTTCTCCGCCTGAAAAGATTCCGTGTGGTCTGCAGGGCTGATGCAGTACAGCAGTCATTTCTGTCACGTAGGTTTATCAGTGTATGCATGGCCTGCGCGCGCGCGCGCGCGCGCGTGACTCAGCGAACGCAGACCTGATCCATAGAGATGGCTTTCTCTGGAACTCCTCTGGAATCCTCGTCTTTCCTTACCTCAAGTCACAACAGCAGGTACTCGCCGCGCCAAGGGTACTACTACGTCACGAGAACGAAAGCAAAGAGCAGTTGAGAGAATCGTCGGAAAACCCGGCAGTTACAACCCATACGTTTCACCCATACAGAGATGAACGAAAGAGAAAGTGTAGAGGTCGCGACCTTTGGGTCCGACTTTTCAGTGTGTGTAATCCACCTGACCTCCGGTGCCAAACAGCTAATTTTTTTTGTTGTTGCCCTTTTTTTTTTTTTTTTTTTTTCTTTTTTCTGAACGAAATTAAAAAATTAAAAGAAAGGTGCAGTTGTACCCTCCTCCCTCCCCCTTCCCCTCCTCCCCCCATTACGCCATAGACAAGACGTCGTCAGACGGGAGAAGAAGCCTTCCTTTACCAATGTCAGTGTTCCATATAGCGCACTGGCTTCCAAACAGCTGTCGCCATTAAAGTCGAGTTCACACACTCCCCGGTGTAAGAAATCAGTTCAGTTCCGTTGTTTACGTAACGTCTTTTCATCGTCAGATCATATTAGACACTTAAAAACAAACAAGCAAACAAAAAAAAACACCCCCTCTCTCTGCCCCCCAAAAAAAGAAGAAAAAACAAAACAAACAAAAAAAAAAAAAACAAACAAACAAAAAACAGCAACAAAACAACAACAGCAGCAGCAGCAGCAGCAGCAGCAGCAGCAGCAGCAAACAACAACAACAACAAAACACCTCCACACTCAACTTATCATCCATGAAGTAAGTACTTTTTCAAATCCACGTCTGCTTACGCATATTTACCTATGTGAAATACCCTAGTGGTACACGACATTGTTGATCTTTTATAAAAAAAAAAAAAAAAAAAAAATTGGAACCTGTGATTGAATGAAATAACCATGGCAAGTCCAGCAACATAATGGACTACACAAAGACAATATCGACATTCTCAAAGTTATTCATCCCGGTATAGAAAGCAGGCGGGACACAGCGGGCTTGTGGGCTCAACACTTGGCCAGTTACCAAAGGGAAAAGGGGACTGACAGGTGCGTGCGCGCAGTCACGCGTTTCCAGCTGTTTCTTTTACAGCTGGGATTGACAGACGTGCGGTCATCACATTTCCCACTACGGAAAGGAGAACTGGATTGTGGACGTGTGTTATCACACCTTCACCAGCGGGGTGAAAGAGGGCAGCGGGGTGATGAGGGCGGTGGGTAGGACAGAGATTACAGATGTGTGGGGGGTCACACATTCATCAAGGGGGGGGACAGAGATTACAGATGTGTGGGGTCACACATTCATCAAGGTGGGTAAAAAGGACAGAGATTACAGATGTGTGGAGGTCACACATTCATCAAGGTGGGTAAAAAGGACAGAGATTACAGATGTATGGGTCACACATTCATCAAGGTGGGTAAAAAGGACAGAGATTACAGATGCATGGGGTCACACATTCATCAAGGCGGTAAAGACACAGAGATTACAGATGTGTGGGGTCACACATTCATCAATGCGGTAAAAAGGACAGAGAGATTACAGATGTGTGGGGTCACACATTCATCAATGCGGTAAAAAGGACAGAGATTACAGATGTATGGGGAAGTCACAGAGATTTCAGTGTAATGGGTCAGACATTCAAAAAGGGACAGAGATTACAGAGATGTGTGTGGGGTCACACATTCATCAGTGTAATGAAAGGACAGAGATTACAGATGTATGGGGTCACACATTCATCAATGCGGGTAAAAAGGGACAGAGATTACAATGTGTGGGGTCACACATCATCATCAGTGTAATGAAAGGACAGAGATTACAGATGTATGGGGTCCACACATTCATCAATGCGGTGGGGACAGAGAAAGTGTGGGGTCACAGAGATTACAGAGATTACAGATGGGGGTCACACATTCATCAAGGACAGGATTACTGATATGTGGGGGTCAAAAGGGACAGAGATTACAGATGTATGGGGTCACACATTCATCAATGCGGTGTAAAAAAAGGACAGAGATTACAGAGGTGTGGGGTCACACATTCATCAAGGCGGTAAAAAGGACAGAGATTACAGAGGTGTGGGGTCACACATTCATCAAAGTGATACAGCAGCAGGTTTCTAGCTGTGCATATATATATGTATCAACGTAGAAAAGAAATTCTGTGATCACACACACGCTGGGTCACACGATGAACATTGAAGAAGGGAGACCTGGGATTACAAACCTGTGGGATCATTGAACATCTCTCAATTAAAAAAAAAAAAGTCTACTTCTGCTTTTACAGTCACGATTTTTCTCTCCTCTTTACTCGTCAACATCGATTGACCTTGATTTTCTCATCTTGTTCCCTGTCAGCTGGTGTGTGTATTGGTTACACCACAAAGACCGCACAAAACAAAACGGCGATGAATGCAGCAGCCAGTAACCCTAAGTCAGAAGACTGGATTCTCTCTCTCTCTCTCTCTCTCTCTCTCTCTCTCTCTCTCTCTCTCTCTCTCTCTCTCTCTCTCTCAAGGCACTGTGTAATCGATATGCTATCGTGAAATTCAAACTGAAACTCACTCACTCTCTCTCTCTCACTCTCTGTCTCTCTCTCTGTTTCTCTCAAGGCACTGTGTGTAATCGATATGCTATCATGAAATTGAAACTGAAAAACTCACTCTCTCAGTCTCTCTCTCTCTCTCTCTCTCTCTCTCTCTCTCTCTCTCTCTCTCTCTCTCTCTCTGTGTGCCGTCTTTCATATTTCCGTTGTTCTCGCCAGGGTTAGTCTCTGTATAAGGCATTTTCTTTCTGCTTATTGTTTTGTTTGTAAAACGCTAACATGAAATTGATGGCAGGTTCGTTCCGTGAGATATTAAGGGCCCGTTTATATTATAAGAGAAGCGGGGGGACGGGGGAGGGGGGATGATTAGGGGCAGGGTGGAGGTGGGGAGAGTAGGGCGCGCGCGGGGGGGGGGGGGGGGGGGGGGGGGGGGGGGGGGGGGGGGGGGCATCGCTGTATCGATTCGTTCAAATATTTGACCAGAAGAGAGGAGCAAAGGCATCGATCTATCATGTGTGCATTATTAAACCGTCATCGCGTCTCATTCGGTATGCTTCGTCCTGCTCGACAATATCTGGACAAATTGGGCGACTGCGGAGAGGAAAGGGGGGGAAGAGAGAGAGTAGAGAGAGAACGGCAGAAAAGGGGGGGGACTGATGTGTG
>JADBJO010007518.1:27500-35000 GCA_016801955.1 Conus betulinus | reverse complement strand
AACATTCACCTTTTCCACGAAAAAGTGTTGACCTCTATACCCGTCGTTAGTCAGACGCCAGGGGCAGCCATTCACCGTTTTCAGAGGGCAGTGTATGCTGGATGTGTTTTTCCCCCATGAATTACGGACATTTAAAGTGCACGATTTAGTCTTTGGGGCTGATTCAATGAGAGAGAGAGAGAGAGAGAGAGAGAGAGAGAGAGAGAGAGAGAGAGAGAGAGATGCCAGTTTTCTTTCTTTTCTATTTTTTTGTTTTGTTTTGTTTTGTTTTTGTCTCATCATCTGTGCCATTTCAGTGCACTCGCGCCACTCACCCCCGGCCACAGTCCCGGCACCGGTGATCCACAAGGAGCAGTTAATGTCAAATCGTCATGAGGCAACTTACCCGGAGGAGACACTGCACTGCTGTCGAGTCACTTCGGTAATATACAGTGGTGTCTGCTCTGTTCCAACCTTCGCATGATACCACCCGACAATAATTGCTTCGTCTAGGAACTAGCGTGAGTGAGTCTCCCCCCCCCCCTCCCCCCCGGAAGGTGCCACCAGTTCCGTATTACGACAGTCCCCGTGATGTGAGTGACGCCGACAGAAGCAACAAGATGCAAAGCATATGAAACGTACTCCTAGTTTATCTTGAATACGACGTCACAATCAAACATGCGTCATAATGTATTTCGTCACTTCGGCTTGTGACGCAAAAAGAAGCTTTGACGTCATTTTTGTTTGCGTTATCATTTTCTAGATATTCCATAAAGAAGAAAAAACCGTTTGGGGGATGTTATAGCCGTTAGTAACGGCTATTCTGGTGAAATAAAACATTGGGCATCATCCGTGACCCATAATGAACATACCTAGAAAGTTTCAGAAAGATTGGTCCAGAAGTTTTGTCTGGAGCGAGTGGAACGCATTTTGACCACGGACAGACAGACAGAGACACAGACACACAGACTGACAGACAGCATGTCTTCGTTCCCATTGTAAAGTACTCCCTGCTCTATAAGAACTGGGAGTACGAAAACAAGGGCTTTGACGTGGAAAGACAATCGAAACTGAGGTTACAATGAGAGCAGAGCATGAAGGTCCACAGAACTTGACATATTATTTTCATGAAGATTAGGATGATGAGAATGATGCTACAGATTTCTATTCTGGTCTGAGACCGCATGACAGGACCATACTCGACGCTTACTTTTAGATTCTATCCTTGCTGTCAACCAGGCCCGAGAGATGCACACGCTTTGCAGCGTTGGTCAAGAGATTTGAGCAACTCTTAGAAACGCCCCCATTAGGTGGATGAAACTCGACTGTGTGGTCTCAGTCTTCCCAGATAAAACCCGTAGCAAACTCAACTCTAAGTAGTAGGAGCCAGCCAGGCCAGAAATAGCCTCCAAATAAATGGCTCTGATGGGAAATCGAACCTAAGACCTCCCAACCGACCGCGACATGAATCACTTTATCTCAGTGGCTGGTTACTGTGCCCGTTTTCACCGAGTGCAACATGGGCACTCGACACACACTGCGCAAAAGACCTGGTTTTGTCTCCTCATCCGAAAAGACTTACACCCACACAGTCACCTAAGGACTAGCGAAGGGTTGGGAGATGAAACGGACAACGAAACCTTGCTCACGCAGACTTGAAGCACTGATCCGGGATGCTCTCGCTCCATGGCGACTACGTCATCCACATGGCTACTACTCCACCTCGGGTGAATCTCCAGATTGGCCGATTATCTCCGAAGGTGCTGCCAAGTTCCGAACTTTGGGCACACCAAACTGCCACCGCGATGAAAAAAAAAAAAGTCCCAAGTCATCGCGTCTGTCAACAAGACTGCCTCGTTCAATCTTTGAGAGAAAAAAAAAAAAAAAGTGAGGGGAGAAAAAGAGAGGATCGATCCCGTTAAAAATAGGAGGCTCTGCCGTTTATTAATAATTGTAACAAGGTATGTTCTTTTTCCAGTTTCTCCGCCCCCCCCCTATTCCTTCCGAACCGAGGGGACTGTGACATAGTGTTCAAGTTTATCGATGACAGCAAAAATACGCCGTCTTCGCCGCTTCTTTTGTGCCTCGGTCCCCATTTTAGACTCCTCCATTGACACCAAGAGGCCCGAGAAAGGCTACACGAGGGAAATGATACCACGTAATGGCAGTTCATGAAGGAGGTCAACGAGCTATGGAAACTAAACTTGAAACCAAGATGAACGGGTCTCTCTCTCTCTCTCTCTCTCTCTCTCTCTCTCTCTCTCTCTCTCTCTCTCTCTCTCTCTCTCCCCCCCCCCCCTCTCTCTCTCTGTGTCTTTCTGTGGCTCTGTCTTTCTGTGGCTCTGTCTCTGTCTCTGTCTCTGCCTCTGTCCTCTATCTTGTCTCTGTCTGTCTGTCTGTCTGTCTGTCTGTCTCTCTCTCTCTCTCTCTCTCTCTCTCTCTCTCACACATACACTTTCTGCCTGTCTACTTGTTTCTGTCCGTCTCCCTGTCTGTCTGTACCTGCCTGTCTGTCTGTCTGTCTGTCTGTCTGTCTGCTTCCGTCCATATCTCTGTCCCTCTGTCCATCCGTCCTTCTGTCCGTCTGTCCGTATGTCCATCAGTCTGTCCGTCAGTTTGTCTGTCTGTCTGTCTGTCTGTCTGTCTGTCTGTCTCTCTCTCTCTCTCTCTCTCTCTCCTCCCCCCCCCCTCTCTCTCTCTCTCTCTCCCCACTGCACAGTACACTAAGGTAGAATGCAGTACTGTGTAGTAAATTACAGTGCAATGTCGTAGATTATAACGCAATGTGGTAGATTACAGCAGGTGGTAGATTACAGCAGTGCGGTAATTTACAGCACAATGTGGTAGATTACAGCACAGTGTGGTAGATTACAGCACAGTGTGATAGATTACAGCACATTGTGGTAGATTACAGCACAGCGTGGTAGATTACAGCACAGTGTGTTAGATTACAGCACAGTGTGGTAGATTACAGCACAGTGTGGTAGATTACAGCACAGTGTGGTAGATTACAGCACAGTGTGATAGATTACAGCACAATGTGGTATCATCTTCTCTTGTCCAGGGTATCAGGAAATTAGAAAATCGCAAAAAAAAAAAAAAAAAAAAAAAAAAAAAAAAGAAGAAAAAAAAAAAATTTAAGAACGCTTCAAGCTTTTGACTTTCACTTCTTGCAAACAATAACAAATCTATTCAAATCAAACTTGCAACATATGTTTATAAGGCCTTTGAGATTAGAAATGGATGAATAAAGAATAATAATATGCTTATGATTCATATGCCTCTGGCTGGTGTAAAGCTCTGTTAATATGGGTCTATAGCCTAATCGATAAAAGTGTCAGTGTCAGTGTCAGTCAGTCCCCCCCCCCCCCCCTCTCTCTTCCTCCCTCTCTCCCTCCCTCTCTGTCTGTCTCTCTGTGTGTCTGTCTGTGTGACTGTTTTTCTTTTGTCTCTGTCTCTCTGTTTGTCTGTCAGTCTGTCTCTTCATCCGATTCTATCTGTCTAGTATACGTCTGTCCGTTGGTTTGCTTCTCAGTCTCTTTTTCTAACACTGCCCATAGAATGGCGCTCACGAGTGTGTGCGTGCGCATGTTGAAAGCAGGCACGCGACGGACCTCCCACCCCCCCCCTCCCTCCCAACCCTCAACAAAACAAGTGGACGATGCAAGTCCCCGTCACGGGTGAAAAAGCCGAAACAGAATTTTAACGATTGGTGTGTGATAATCCATTAAGTAATCAATGGGCTGATTGTGCAGTTGGAGGAGGGGGGGGGGGGGGGGGGGGGGGGGAGGAAGGCTACGGGGTGACTAAGATCTACAGCCTGCCGTACCCCCCCCCCCCTTCCCCCACCTGCTTTTTTCCCTTTCCCCCCACTCCTCTTTTCTCCTTTTCTCCCATTCCTGACTTTTTGTCTCCACAGAGCTGTCGAAATGGGTTTGTTATGTTGCGTGCGCCGCGCAGGCTGGCCAGTATGTGAGAGCAAATGGTCCTGTGATGTCATGCCTGCTAAGAGGCTCGTCACAAAAGTGGGTTTGTGATGTCAAAAATGGATTTGTGGTGTCCAAAAATGGGGTTGGTGGTGTCAAAAATTGGGGTTGCGGTGTCAAAAATGGGGTTGTGATGTCAAAAAATGGGGTTGTGATGTCGTGTCTGCCAAGCGGCTGAAGTGTTACGTGAGTTAAAAAAAAAAAAAGGTAAGTGATTTTGTTTTTGAAAGCAGGTGGGGTTTTCTGTGAGAGACAGTTGGGTTGTTTACGTTTCGGCGGCGAGCAGACTCTGTGCTGCATGTGTAAGGGTTTTTAAGGCACCTGCAAGGACGAAGAGTGTTATGTGTAGGGTAGTGGGTTCGTAAAGTTCCCTGCAAGCTGTTTTACCATTGTGTGGAAACGATAGGTTTGAAGTGTGACGTCAAGCTGGTAGATAACTCGGTGACAGCTGTGGGTTTGCAGTATTTGTAAATAGGTTAAAAACATCGTGTGAGAGCTACTACTGTTTTGCAGTGTTTGCAAGGAGGCTGAGCTTTGTGTGAGCACTATGGATTTGTACTGTTTGCAAACAGCTTAAAGCATTGTATAGGAACTTTGGGTTTGTACTGTTTGCAAAGAGGTTGACCATTATTTGAGAGCTATGGGTTTGTACTGTTTGCAGACAGGTTGAGCATTATGTGAGAGCTATGGGTTTGTACTGTTTGCAAACAGGTCTCTGGCATTACGCGAGAGCTATGGGTTAGTACTGTTTGCAGACAGGTTGAGCATTATGTGAAGTCTACTGGTTTGAACCGTACAGGATAAGTATTATGCGAGAAGTATGTGTCTTTAAGCAACTGAGCGTTGTGTGAGAGAAACGGGTTTGTAATGGGCACGCAAATGGGCTGGGCATTGTGGGGGAGATACCGGGTTTATGATATTGTGTCTGCCAAGCAAACTCGCCAATATTGTGAGAAGAACATGGGTTTGTGATTTTGGGTGTCTTCCAAGCAGGCTCAGTGTCGTTTGAAAAAAAAAAAATTGAATAAATTTTGCCTGCAATCATGACGAACATTCTGTATGAGGAAAAAAGCTTTGTGTCTTCCAAGCAGGCTTAGTATTGTGCGAGAGAAATGATTTGATAAATCTGTGTCGGTAGTCATGATGGCAGTCGTGTGTGTGAGTAGTGCGTTCGTGACATTACATTGGCAAGCAGGCCGAGCCTTACGTGAGAATCCCCCCCCCCCCCCCCCTTTCCCCAGCTGTGTGAGCTTTTGTGTAACTTAAAGAAGTTCGTGAGAAATAGGTAGTTTGTCTGACAGGCAGATTGAGTAGTGTGTGAGAGAAATGGGCTGTAACCGTATCTGCAAGAAGGCTGGGTCCTATGTGTAAAAAATGGGTTCGTAACATCCTTCAACGACAACCAGGTACTTTGAGAGTAGTCTGTTTGTGACACTGTGTCTGCGGGCCGAATCACTTAGCACGGTGTGGAAGATGGATTTAAATTGGGCGTGCCCGTAGGCTGTATGTGAGTTTTTTTTTTTTTTTTTTTTTTTTGGGGGGGGGGGGGGAGGGGGGGGTGGTCAATGTTTTATATATCTGGTATTATGCTCTCATTGCAGGCTGGTTGAGTGTTGTGTGTGAGGAGTGGGATTGTGACGTTGTCCCTGCGAGGCAGAGATGGAGCGTCGTATGACAGAGACGGGGTTTGCGATGCTGTGCTTGCGCGCAGGCTGGATATGACGTCAGAGAAGACAGATTGTAATGTTGTGACTGTCAGCCAGACCAAACAGTAGAGAAAGAAGTTGCAACATGTCTAGAGCCATGCTAAGGTAATGTGTCTACTGCCGTACAAAGGAATATGTCTGCAGAGCCATGCTACGGTAACATGTTTATAGTCATACTAAGGTAATATGTCTACAGCCATACTAAGGTAATATGTCTACAGTCATACTAAGGTAATATGTCTACAGTCATACTAAGGTATATATCTGCAGAGCCATGCTCGGTAACATGTCTACAGTCATATTGAAGTAATATGTCTACAGTCATACTAAGGTAATATGTCCACAGCCATACTAAGGTAATATGTCTACAGTCCATACTAAGGTAATATGTCTACAGTCATACTAAGGTAATATGTCTACAGTCATACTAAGGTAATATGTCTGCAGTTAAACTAAGGTAATATAGCTACAGCCATACAAAGTAATATGTCTACAGTCCATACTAAGGTAATATGTCCACAGCCATACTAAGGTAATATGTCTACAGCTATACTAAGTAATATGTCCACAGCCATACTAAGGTAATATGTCTACAGCCATACTAAGGTAATATGTCCACAGCCATACTAAGGTAGTATGTCTACAGCCATACTAAGGTAATATGTTCAAAGTCATACTAAGGTAATATGTCTACAGCCACACTAAGTAATATGTCTACAGCCACACTAAGGTAATATGTCCACAGCCATACTAAGGTAATATGTCCACAGCCATACTAAGGTATATGTCCACAGCCGTACTAAGGTAATATGTCTACAGCCATACTAAGTAATATGTCCACAGCCATACTAAGTAATATGTCCACAGCCATACTAAGTAATATGTTCACAGCCATACTACGGCAATGTCAAAGGTCACACTAATCGTCATGTGTGAATTGTGCCTGTGATGTTTTCTCTGTTAATTAGGCTAAACATTGTGTGAGAGAAACGGGTATATGAGTTGTGTGTGAACCTGAAAGTGTTTGAGATTGAGTTGGTGACGTTGCGTGTACAGTCACGCCGGACACTGTATGAGAGAAGTCAGTCCGAAGCACGGTCTCTACCAGTAGGTTGAGTATCACACGTGAGACGTTTACCAGCAGACTGTCTACTGTGAGAGAAAGATGTTTGTTACATGGTGCCAGCAGTGAGGCTGAGCATTACATGAAAACCACGTCTTTTGTGTTTGTCATACAAGTAGACCGAATGTTCTGTGGGAAAACGGGTTTTGTATTATGTGTGCTGGCAGGGTTTTTTTTTATGGGGTAGAAATGGGTTTGTGATGTCGTGCCTCCAAAGCAGGGTACGTATTGTGTGTGAGAAATAAGCTGGTAATGTTGTGAATGCAAACCTATTGATCATTGTGTATGAAGAACAGGTTTTGCGATGTTGTGTCGGCTAAGCAGACCAAATCACTCTACAATCAGGCTCAGTTCTAGTGGTGAGAGACACGGGCTAGTAATAACTGTGTCTACGATCAGGGCGAGCATTGCGAGAGAGAAATAAGGTTTGTGATACGTCAGCAATCAGGTTGAAACATTTTGACAGAGAAAATATGGGGTTTTGATGTTGTGTCAGGCTGAGTATTGCGTAAGAGAAACGTCTAAGCGATGCTGCGTGACTTTTTAGCCTGAGCATTGTGTGAGAGAAATGATTAGCGATGTCCTGTTAGCCAGCCTGCAGAGCACTGTTTGAGCGAAACGACCCGGTGGTGTGTCTGCAATCAGACTGAATGCTGTGTGTGAAACGAAAAGAGAATGACGCCACGGAGAAGGAGGGAACGATGGT
>JADBJO010007518.1:17500-20000 GCA_016801955.1 Conus betulinus | reverse complement strand
CACACCTTTTAACTTCAGGTGACATCTTGCATGGAGTGGTTAAGGAAAAAAGGTTCCCAATTTACCCTCCGCCCACCCTCCCCCATCTTTGGCTTCGCCAAGACCCTGAGCTTTCTGAGAAGAGGTCAAGGTTGAAGTTCACCATCACCACACTGACACGCAGACCCTGGCCAGACACTGGTTTGATGTCAGTATGTCCCTAAGAGTCTAACGGCAATAGGACGTCAGTCATTGCCCTCCAGCCATTCAGAAACAGACAGGGGGCGGAGGGGAGGGCGGTGGGGGTGGGGGAGGGGGGAAGAGCGGGGGGATTACGAAGACTTACATCGTGTACACTCGTGAGTCAGAAAGGCGTCATCAGTGAACTGTTTGAAGTGTCGGTGAGCTCAAACAGATTCGTTGCCAGCTAGCCCGGAGGACAGAGCGGCTGTCGAGCCGGGTTCCACAGAGTGTGAAATTCATCATGGGGGTGGGGGTGGGGGGTGGGAGGTGGGGGTGGAGAGGAGATGAAGGGTGACAGGGCCGTTGGTTCATGGGCACTTGGCATCACGGGAAAGTGACTGTGGGTCCCTCTGTTCCACATGGCATTAGTCTCTGTATGCCCACGGCACACACGAAGCTTAGGATAGCGATGCGTGTGTGTGTTGACTCAGCGGACGGACCTGGTAATGGTGGCGGGACGAAGTCGTCGTAATAGTGGTGGTATGGGAAAACCGGTGAGCCCGGAATAGAAGGTTAATTGGAACACCCCGCTTCAGGCGGAAGGAAGACAAAGAGTTAAGGTGTTTTCGTTTGGGATAAAGTAACTTTGCAAAATATGAAAGAAAAAAAAAAAAAGAAAAAGAAAGAAAATAAACCCGAATAACCTCAAATTAGCAGTAAGCTTTTAGAATTATTTCTAAATGGCTTCTTAACTTAAAAAAACAAACAGAATCTTGTCTTAAGAAACTGTCCCGTGAAACAGTAAATAGCTAGTTGTAGAAAAGCATGTTTCTCTCTCTCTCTCTCTCTCTTTTTTTTTTTTTTTTTTTAGTCGCTGACATTAAAATTTGTAAGCAGGCTGACCCCCAGTTCAAGGAGAGTACCGCTATCAGACACAAGTCCAGTTCCGAGTTACCCACTGTTTGTCTCAGTGGTTTACCCTCGATCTGTGCGTGGTAAATGCCCTAGTCAATTCTGCGTAAAAGCCATATTATCTCAAAGTGATTCCTAACTTTCACGATGCCTTGACTACAGTTTTCAGTTAGGCCCCTGAAGCAATAAGCGTCGCAGTCATCGTAGAAACGGGAGCAACAACAACAGTTGAAGTGAATTGCGTGTGTGTGTGTGTGTGTATGGTGGTGCGCGTGTGTGTGTGGTGTGTGTGTGTGTGTGTGTGTGGTGTGTGTGTGTGTGTGTGTGTGAGAGAGAGAGAGAGAGAGAGAGAGGAGAGAGAGAGAGAGAGAGAGAGAGAGAGAGATCCAATTTGCCGACTTTCCCATGCTGTAGTACTTGCGGTGGTGATGGACGTAGAGGTGGTGGTAGTAGTAGTAGTAGTAGTAGTAGTAGCAGCAGCAGCAGCAGCAGCAGTCGTAGTGGCAGTAGTAGTAGTAGTAGTGGTTAGCAGAGGTACTAGAAACAGCAGCAGCAGTAGTAGTAATGGTAGTAAGTTTCACGTGTGTGCGTGTGGTGCGTGTGTGTGTGTGTGTGTATGCGGCCGCGCGCGCGCTTGTATGTGTGTGTGGGGGGGGGGGGAGGGAGGGGGGGGGGATGCATGTGCAAGCGATGCTGCCTGATTGTACAATGTGTAAATCTTTTATTTCGATCATCTTTTCATTCTGAAAGGAGTGTGTGTCTCCGTCAACATTATCATTTCCGCAAAGTACTTCTAGTAATCATTTTTTTTTTTGCTCTCCTGTCATGGCTTAGTGAAGTCGACACAATGATGCTGTACAAACAGCTAATCGCAAGACCAATCTTGGGGCATTGTGAATGAGGTGAGAACAGTCCACCGCTCACAGATCAATTACACTGTATCAGTTGTCTTACTGAGGCCCTTCTCCCCCACAAGAGCGTGGGCCAACGATGACAACCAATCGGCGGACAGGGCTCTGGGCTCTCTTTAAGGGCCAATGATCACAGCCAATCAACGGACCCGGCTCTGGGCTCACCTTTCATGGGCCAAACGATGACAGCCAATCAGCGGACTGGGTTCTGGGCTCTCCTTTCATGGGTCAATGGTGACAGCCAATCAGCGGACTCGGCTGTGGGCTCTCCTTCCTCCATCTACTTCATTCCCTTTCCAGTCAGCTCGGCCTCGGTGTCTCCTCTCCAGCGGCTCTGGAGTTGTCCCGAAGACATTAACTGTTCGGGTGGGAACTACCTACAAAAGAAAACAATGAACATCTTTAGGAAAAGAAAAGTAGAATTTGTAAACCTCACGAGAAAGTATGAGGATGTAAAAGCATAAAAAGCATGAGGGTATGGTATTGCCTCTGCTAGAAAAGTCGTCAACGGTTTG
>JADBJO010007518.1:10000-12500 GCA_016801955.1 Conus betulinus | reverse complement strand
ACCACATACACCACCCAACAACAGTCCCCATTCAACTCGCTGATACCAACTTGACCGATAGGTGAACATCGAAAGTGAGGTCGCCATTAGAGCAAGCATGAATGGCCACAGAACTCGAGAATTTTTCACGCTAATCGATGAAGGAAAAGAGCGATGAAGACAGTCCGCAAGAAATGTGACCAACTCTCAGAAATTCGTTTGTTAAGTGGATGAAACTCGACTGTGTGGTTTTAACCTTCCCCACTGACTCCCTGCCAAACTCAGATCTTGGAAGGACCTGACCCGGGTGAAAAAAAAAAAATCACGAACCAATGGCTCTGATGGGATTTAAACCACAACCTTTCCAACGGGGAGTCTGAGGCAGTAACCACTACACCACAACAGCTGGTGGATCAGAACAAATCTTGGCTGCCTGGTTTAGCAGAGAGGATATCTACAACAGCATATATTTGAGTAACTGCAGCTAAATAATTGACAGAAAGGTAGAAGCATAAGGATTCAATCTGAATAAAAGATTCTCAGAGGCATACTTTCTGTCACCCCCCCCCCCCCCCCCCCCCCCCCCCCGCCATTTTTTTTTTTTTCAATAGCAAAATCTCATTTAAAAAACAACAAAAAAGCCAAAGAAGTTAGGATGCACTTGATAGTTTGTCAGAGTTTTGTGACATGGCTAAGCTACGATCTGAAGCTGTAACTCAGCTCAACTGTAGTCCTTCCGCCCCTGTGCTAGATGAGAAGGGATCTACTGAAGCCGAGCAAAGTGTTGGGGGTCACCTGGTCTCTCGAGAGAAAGGCTTACCACCGAGAAACCATTGACTGTAAATCAGCTTCGCCTTTAAGTCTGTTCCCTTCTTCTTCTTCTTCTGCTTTTATCCTTGTTTAGAACTTTGTTTCAATATATTTTTTCCCCTTTCTTCTCCTTCTTTTTCTTCTTCATCTCCTCTAGTTTCCATTTTCCTTCTTGGAAACACCTTCTTCCCTGGTCTCCCTCACCTTTTTCGTTTTGCTAAACACAGGAGGGAACGGGGATGAAAGGGAGGCTGGGGAAGGGCGACAACTGCGTGTTGCCAAAGAGTTCTTTCTGATGTCATTAGTGCACGGTCAGCACGCAGCACGAAGAGTCTAATGGCTCCATTCTTTACCAGCACACAGGGATGCCGGAGCTGTTGTGCTGAAAGATAGATCAGTGGGGAAAGGAATCTAGGTCACGGTTTTCTGTTTGCCTGTGACACAATGTATCGCGTCAGTCTTTCGTCTGTTGTATATAATACATTGGGCCGGTCTTTATCCTTTGAAATTATGTGACAAATAATGCACTTTTTTTTTATTGCAATCAAACATGTTACAAATAATGCACATGTTTTCTATTGCAGTCAAACATGTGACAAATAATGCACGCGATTTCTATTGCAATCAAACATGTGACAAGTAATGCACACGTTTTCTGTTGCACTCAAACATGTGACAACAAATGCACACGTTTTCTATTGCCATCAAACATGTGACAAATAATGCACACGTTTTGTATTGCTCTCAAACATGTGACAAATAATGCACACGTTTTCTATTGCAATCAAATTTAGATCAGTCGTCTTCTACAGTAAGAAGCCTATTTGACAACATGGCACAAAAAATAATCCCCAACGCAGGCATTATGAGTCCTGTCATCGTCTATCCCTACAGCTTTGTTGTCAGTGGGTCGTATTCGTGTATATAACGTATGAAGGGCTCGGCAGATCCTAACAAAATATGGCAGCCTCGTTTGATGGGAAGTATATATTATTTCAGTAACTGCGGTTGGAGAATAGACAGAAAAGCAGACAAAATGAGGGCCTTCTTTCAGTTTAAGATTCCCTTCACTGTGGAGTACCAGGCCACGAATTGGCTGATCACCTGGCGAGGGAGGGTGCTCAAGAAGAGCAGTATGACAACAGCATCACCTACAGCGAGATGCGAAGCATCATGCGGACCATCACAACGCCCAGGACATCCAAGGATGGTCCAGAGAGTAACAAAGTGGTGAGGCTCCTCACCGGGCACAACAGACTTAACAGTCACTTGTGCCGGAAGCTCAAAGGTGATGCCTTCTCCAGTCTGTCCTTGTGGGCAGGAAGAACAGACAGCGGAGCATGTGCTCCAAAAATGCCCATGATAAGAACAGCCAGGGAGAGGGGTGTGGCCAACAGAGACAGCTCTAATGACGAAGCTGTACGGCAGTCTACAAGAGCTGGAGAAAACGGCACTGTTCATCACAAGGGCCGGACTGACCGTGTAGACCAAGGCGTTCGCAAAGAAGAAAAGAAGAAGTTAAAGATTCCCAGGGGTGTTCGTGTATTACATGTTTTTCACGAAGTTCGATTAGAAAAAAAAAAAAAAGATGAAAGTATCAGAATATGCCTCTTGAGCGCCAGAGTTCCATGACATAGTTCATGACTCAATGCAAAGTACATCGTCTTTGGCCCTATCCTGCTTGTTCTGGAAGAGAGGGGATCTCTTGGTG
>JADBJO010007517.1:107500-111483 GCA_016801955.1 Conus betulinus | reverse complement strand
TCTGTCTTTTTTTATTTCACCTGAGGAAGAGCCTACGAGGTCGAAACGCGTTGTGTGTTGTCTTAGTGAACTCGTTGTGTCCACGTTTCTGTCTCTTGGCCCCCCGCCAAACGTTCAGCATGACACCCCCCCCTTATTTATAGATGTGTGCCTTCCAAGGGAGTCAAGCAAATTGTAGAATAGTTCAAGACAGAATAAGTTCTCATACTCTTGAAGGGCTTCCCTATAAAGATTATATAGCACAAGTTTCTAACGATGTCTGTTCGTTTCGTGATGATGCTAGAAGTAGAGTTAATCTGAAGTCACTAGGATTGTTAATAATATTTTGGATTGATTTAAACTGTGTCTCCTCAAAACACCAAACACAGACAACAAAAAAACAAATGAAATGATCCTTCATCAGTAGCAGATCTACACAACGGACATTTTGTTAGATACACGTGTCATCCTTGCTTTTATACGCGTGAACAATGCACTGACATAATCGGACCTTCCAAATAGGTAAATCTTGTCAGAAACTATATCGGGGGAATTAGTCGGGAAGAATCATTTGAGGTTTCACACATACACAAGGTCGTTTGGTGTGTAATACCCCCCCTCCCCCCCCCACCCCCCCCCCCCCGATA
Source organism: Conus betulinus (assembly GCA_016801955.1). Classification (NCBI taxonomy): domain Eukaryota; kingdom Metazoa; phylum Mollusca; class Gastropoda; order Neogastropoda; family Conidae; genus Conus; species Conus betulinus. The sequence goes on along the minus strand of JADBJO010007517.1, from coordinate 110,857 downwards.
CCGATATTTTGTTTTAATAACAACAAATGGAACCCTTCAATAACAGATGAAGCATCTTCTAAAACCCGAACATCTCATCACCCAAATATCAGAAGGCAATGGGAATACTTGGAAGATCTGAGAATCAAAAAAGCTCAAGAACAATCTTCCCTTAAATGAGTTTGTGATATATTTAGTTGATATACAACTCTTGCAGATAATGCTATGGCATGGCAGCCTGCGTTTTCCCTTTTCATGCCAAATCTGGCACGCATGCTTTGCTAAACTCATTTTGGTGGAAAACATGTATGCCTAAATATCGATAGGAATTACTTACTACGTTCATTTTTATATATGCTGTTAAAAACCATCTCTCAGTACTTGCTAGATACCCACTTTTCCTGAAGATTACTATGCTAGAGTTTTTCCAGATTGACTTTCAACAGTAACTGGCATGCAGCTTTATAAAGAGTGTTCAAGTGGGTTTGTAAGCCACCACAGTTTCCGACAATAAAATCATATCATCAGCAAACAAAAGAATAAATAGTTTCAGCGAAAATCAACATTCAGGCTGACACCATGTCTACCATTATCAATGATTTCGAGAACGGGTTTCATTTTATAAACAGAGAGAGAAAAGAGAAGAGGACTACAGACATCACCTTGTTTTAACGCCATTAGTACAGTGTCTGTAGCCTGTAAACTGTGTACCACAACGAACTCGAGCTTAACAATTTCGTACACACTCTCTTATACATCTGTAAATTTTTACCTTTAATTCCATTTTAATCAAAATAGGCCACCACAGTAATTTTCTTAAAATTAGTGTCAAAACGCATTCTCTAAATCGATAAATGCAGCATATAATTTTTCTATGCAGGAAAACTGTTTTTGTATAATTGCTGCTAACAATGTGAACATATGATCGATTGTAGAATAATTTTATTTGAACCCTGCTGGAAATTCACCTGTAATATTGTTATGTGATCGACCCCATTCAGTTAATCTTGAATTTATTATACAGCCTATACAGTTACTACTACTTATATCTGATAGAGAAATTCCTCTGTAATTGTTTGGATCATTCATATTGCCTTTCTTAAACAATGGGGCAATAATAGATTCTTTCCACAGATCAGGGTATTGACATGTGTCAAATAATACATTGAAATATTTTTACTAAGAAGTCAATGACATCATTTCCTGCATTTTTAAATATAATCTCTCCAACAATACCACCTGGGTCCTGCTGCTTTTTATTTTTCAATCTCTTAACTGAGCGTAAGCCTTCTTCCTTTGCAATAGGTCAGTTCAAAAACGTTAGCACTGTCTTCATCATTCATCATCGATTCATCAGTTCTAACGCCTTGATTGTAGTCGTTTCGTTATTACTATCAGATGGGTTACCTGAAATATCAATAGCACCTGTGAAACTATTTCTATTATTATCAGCATCATGTTTTGCTTAAAACTCCTTTAAAATGTTGAAAACCATTGATGAACAGCGATTTCGTTGGAGTGAGACTTATTCTTTTTGGAAACTTTGCTCATTTTAAGCCAAAATTCTCTGTGGTCATCAATGGGACATAATCAATTGCTCCAAGTACGGTTTTTTGTTTTTGTATTCCTTTTCTTTCTTTTGTAAGATTTCTTGTATTCTCTTCTTGCTTTGCAAAAGGCTGCGATTTTCTCTTTCTCAGTTTGGGGACAATTCCGTTTTCCGTTTCTTTTTTTCTAGGCACCTTTCTACAAGTTCTCCAAAAGTTTTCGATATTACGCTTACAGGTGTTGCATTCATCATCATACCACTCCCGATCTTTTCTGATGTGTATAAATTTTTTTCCATACAATCTGCTGTTCTCGTATACCATTCATTAAATAAATCTAGCGCCCGATTATGTCGACATTCATCAAGCAACTAGCGTGGTTCAATTTTTCTTTTGTTTGTCCGGAAAAGCATGCAGTCATGGAACTGTTGTGTTGCTAAATCCTCATTCCAACCCATTTTTTACAAATAAATGGTGGCATATTGCTGCATTCACTGTTACAGTTTATAATATTCATCTTTGCATCAGAGAGGAGAGAGGAGAGAGGAGAGAGGGAGAGGAGTTGAGGAGAGAGGAGAGGGGAGAGAGAGAGGAGAGAAGAGAGAGAGAGATGTCAACCAGGATATATAGAATGGTCATTCTCTCATTTTCTACTTTGCACTTAAATGGTCTTTTGTAGAACCGTGACCGAGAATATATGCTCTTCCTAGAACAGACGTATCTCATGGGGCGGACAACACACACACCACACATACTCACACACACACACACACACACACCACACACACACACACACACACACCACACTGCGGCGTTTGCGCTTGCTTACATCCGATTCGGCAAACGTGTGCCGGGGGTTTTGTCTCCAGTCGACCGAATCACACATCAGCTGTCTTGTTTATTTATTAATTGGTTTACAACACTTAACTCATCATGCAAATTACCTCCTCATGCTCCCTTGAGGAAAAAAACGCATCAAAAGATTTGGCTCAAAAAACAGGTGGGGGAGACCAAGTTGCAGGAGAGTCAATACCGCACTGCAAATTCAATATTATTTTCGGCTCCCACGCGAAAACTCCGAAGCAGAGTCTCCTCCATCCTTTATTCTTCTATCAGGCAAGTCCGTCCCTTTTCTCTCTGTTGCAAGTAATAAAAGTTACCGGCCCAACACAAGCGCGGGGAGGGAAGCGAGGAATTTCAAGGAAACAGGGGCAACTCCCCCCCCCTCCCCCCCCCCCCCTCCCACCCCCATCTCTCCCAGTCAGGTGCAGACAACTCCCCGCCACGGGACCTGTGTTGCCAGTCGTTCACTCTCATGTTCGTGAAGCACACGTTCATTTCTTGTCGTTCGATCTCGCATTTCATTGTCTGTGTTGTGCGATCGAGTGATAGACTTTGGAGGGGAGGGTGGGGGGGGGGGGGGGGGGGGGTCGTAGACCTGACGTCCAATTTAGTTGAGACAATAATTCATTGAGATAAAAAAAAAAAATAAATAAGTAAGTAAATAAATATAAAGTTGATGGCGTTGTTTGGCGAGGTTAAAAAAAAAGGTAAAAAAAAAAAAGTTGGAGCTGGTATTATAGTTACAACAACATTGTTGCCTCCGCTAAAGTTCTGTTTCCAAACGTGTCTCTTGGTTTGCCTGTCTATCTGTCTATCTGTCAGCAAAATCACACACACACACCACACAAAGAACGGAACCCGGATTTTCAAACGAAACTCTGTACACAAGCAGACTGTGGCCCAGATGAAACACTCCTTCCCTGTGTTTTCTTTCTGTGCGGTCTTCTGTGCCACCCCAGTTGCTAAATATTACACCTACGTCACTCTC
>JADBJO010007517.1:77500-95000 GCA_016801955.1 Conus betulinus | reverse complement strand
TCCTACCAATCACCACACACCCCCATACCTTCTCCTGTGTCTATCGACCTCCACCTAGCTCCACCACCAAGCTCACCACATCCATGTTTCTGTCTGACTTTGATCAGCTACTCGACCACTACAGCTTCTTACCAGAACACCTCCTTATCCTCGATGACATGAATGTCCACTACGACAATCCCAACTCCTGTGACACCAAACACATCTGCAGCTCTCTATCCAGCCACAACATGACACAACACATTTCTGAACCTACCAACAACAGGTCATACACTAGACTGGATCATTTCTCGTGATCACGCCAATCCAGCGTCTCGCAACTGTTTAGTTCATACAACTAGCACAACTTCTGCCCTGCCATCCGACCACTCTGCAGTTCTCTGCTTTCTCGACATCTTCCCTCCTACTCGTACCAGGCACATCGTAACTCGCTGTAATCTCAAAGCTATCAATCTCTCTACTTTTCATCTGATGCTGCCCGTCTCCTTTCTGAAAAGTCACACAACCTCGCTGAACACTTTAACATTACTCTCCACCATCTCCTTGACACTCATGCCCCAGCTACAACTCGTCCTTTATCAATTGCCCCACTGCCCCCTGGCTAACTCCAGAGATTGCCCATGCTAAGCGTGCCCGTCGCAGAGCTGAGCGCCGCTGGCGCAAATCCAAACTCACCATTCACAAGCAACTCTTCCACACTGCAAGAACACGAGTATCCACCCTTACCTCATCTGCCAAAATCAGCTACTTTCAAAACAAAATTGTGACCTCTTCCTCTAAAGAACTCTTCACGACTATGAATCATCTTCTTGGCACACAAAAAGTTCACCTATCCCAACAACACACCCTCACAAAGAACTCCCAGCTCCGACTGTCTTCCTACTCTCCTCCCATTCATCACAGACATTATCAACACTTCCCTGGAAACTGGAAGCTGATTTTTTTAAGTCTGCCATTGTTCACCCTCTCCTCAAGAAACACAACCTTGATCCAAGCGAACTGAAAAACTACCGACCTATCCCTAACCTACGTTTCCTGTCAAAACTCTTAGAAAAAGTAGTCCTCGATCAGCTGAACTCCCACCTCTCTGCCAACAATCTCTAATGCTTTTCAGTCAGCCTATCGCCAGTTCCATCGTACTGAAACAGCCCTGCTATACATTCTTAATGACCTCCTCATTGCAACCGATTCTGGAAGGGTCTCTCTTGTCACTTTCCTTGACCTGTCTGCAGCCTTTGATATTCTCCTCACCAGACTCCAGCACACTTATGGTATCTCTGGCACGGCCCTCTCTTGGTTCACCTCTTACCTGTCAGACAGAAAACAGACTGTACTCATCAATGGCACTCATTCTAGGCCTGCAAATCTGACCTGTGGTGTTCCACAAGGATCTGTCCTTGGCCCTGTTCTCTTTACTCTTTACACCTCTCCCCTGTCCACCATCATCAAATCCCACTCCCTTAACACCACTTCTACGCTGATGGCACCCAACTTTATGACAGTGACTCACCCGACAATGTTCAGCCCCTCTTGACTCGCACATCTGACTGTTACTCTGACGTTAAGAACTGGATGACAGACAACAAACTTCAGCTCAATAACGAAAAGACAGAAGCAATTCTGATCAGCACACGTCAAAAGCTCTCTCAACTGCCCCCATCTCCTTCTCTTCAGCTATGCAACACATCCATTCCAATTTCCGACTCTGCCAAGAATCTGGGTGTCCACCTTGATTCTACCCTTTCCATGCAAAACTTTGTGACCCAAACCGCCAACTCTTGCTACTACCACCTTCGTCGCATCAGTCTGATCAGAAAGCATCTTTCTACCGAAGCAGCTGTCAAACTTGTCCTCTGTTTCATTATGTCTTGTATCGACTACTGCAACTCGCTCCTTTTTGGTATCAATGAATCCTCTAGTCACACCCTTCAACGCATTGAAAAAAAGTGCCGCACCTTGTACTCAAGAAGAAAAAAGACTGACCACATCTCCCCTCTTCTGTCACAACTTCACTGGCTTCCTGTATCGAAACGCATACACTATAAACTCGACACTATCTGTTACAAGTCCCTCAACAATGCAGCCCCTGACTATCTAACCAGTCTACTCAATATCTACACACCCTCACGCACCCTCCGGTCTTCCTCTGATCCTCTCACTCTCCGGATTCCACGTACCAAACTCAGTACCTTTGGCCCACGTGCCTTCTCTGTTTCTGGCCCACTCTCCTGGAACAAACTTCCTCTCTCTGTCCGTCGACTGCCTACTTTCTCTTTCCTTAAGACTGCTATTAAAACTCATCTCTTTTCTTCTTCTTCATAATAGTCCTCTCCACGTGTGTGTGTGTGTGTGTGTGTGTGTGTGTGTGTGTGTGTGTGTGTGTGTGTGTGTGCTGGGGGGGGGGGTGTGCATCCAGCAATATTTGTACGTAATCTTTCTTCTTTTTGAATTAGTTGTGTTTAGAGCCATATGGCCCACAACGTGTGGGTGTGTGTGCATTAATATTTCTGTTATTTTGTACATGATTTTCCTTTCTATTCCTTTGTTTAGAGCCATAACGTATGTGCAGTTGTGTGTGGGTGTGTCAGCGTGAGTGTGTGTGAGCAGTTTTTTTTCCACATGCGCTAGAGTTGATTTTTATAAAATACCATTATTATTATTATTATTATTATTGACAAGTTCTGAGGTCTGTCATCACACAGACGTGGTGGCGCCTTCTAGAGAAGGACGCTCACTGAAGCTGGCCTCAACACGAATGAATTATTGTCGCCAGTAGGCGTTTACTGGTGGTGCCCTGCTTACGTTGAATCACACCCGGCATCTCTCAACACCACCATGATGCAGTGCATCCTCCGGTGGGTTGCCCTCATGACGACTTGATATCAACTGCTCTCTGAAGATTGCCCGAAAAAACAGGCTTTATAATTATCTGTAACAAAGTCATTACGCTGTCAACATAGGCAGTTGAATGGGTGAAACATATTAACACAGAAAACGTAACAGAAAAAATCATATAAAATACCGAACCGCAAAAAGAAGGAACGATCAAACTACAAAACAGACACACGCGTTTCGACCTATGGGTTTTCTTCAAACAGGACAGACACCATTCAAAAACATCGGATGCAAAGGATAAACAAGAGTCACTCACAGTTTGCACCAGACAGAAGAGATCAGTGAATTTGTTCGCCCCTTTGTGTCAATGTTTTGAATGTTGGTATTCTGCCTGAAGCACCGGCACCACCTGATGGGGTGAACGGCTGAAGGCCTGCCTTTTTAGACGGACATATTGCCCACATAGCCATCTGGCACAAATACAACGCTGGGAAATTTCAGCTTTAAGAAGTTTACTATCGACTCTCCTAGAAAAGATTCACTGGGATACGTTGCTGACAGTAGTTAGCACAGATGTTAACTGAGATCAATTGAAACAAGAATACAATCCTCAAGCATAGGCTCAAAGGTTTCCCCCTGTAATTGGCATAGACATTAACTGGGATCGATTGAAACAAGAAGGAATGAACAATATGTATATAATGTATCCTCAAGCAGATGCTCAATCATTTCCTCCTATATCTGTTTACAACATGATCTTAGCTTTTTTAGCAACTTATTTCCTCGACGCATTTTCTTTTGTTTTACTTTTCTACCTTTTGCTGTCTGCATAGGGGTGCTGTTGGATTTTGTTTTTAAACACTTGATGGTGAGAATACCACAGAATTATAGACCCCATTCGATGCCAAGGAAACACAAACACAGTGGCAGAATTGTGATATATCTCCATTTGATGCCGAAGGAACACAGACACAAATCAGCCGTGCTTCCCCGACGAGTCTGAATCAGCGGACGAAAGGCCTCGGAGCAGGCGATGTGAATGGTTCTGTCTTCAAAATGGATTACAGTGGTTCCCCATATGCTACTAGTGAAGGGTTTTATAGTCAGAATCTATGTCCCTGATTTTCTTATTCTCATTTTCTGTCTACCCCGTTCCCCTCCCTCCTTCCCCACCAACGCCTTGTTTTGAAATCTTTGCCAAGTTACTAATATGATGACGGGGGAATATTCAGCCTGTACTTGGTTTCCCTATCTGCTGAATTGTTCGGCTTAATATTGTGTGGTCATCAGAAGGAGAGCGCACGTAAAGGCTGTTCTGCACTATTAGGTGCCGTCAGCACTTACGTGACTGGCAATGCTTACGTTATTAAACAGTAGGGATGACCACTCTGACTCTTCAAACCTTTTGACCTTCCTTGGAGCGTGGGTAAAAGATTTCCCCTACACTTGATACTGTTTACACAGTGGTTTTATTTATTTTTTTTTTTTGCAACTTATTTTCGTACCATGCTTTCTTTTCGCTTCGTTTTTCTACCCTTCGCTGGGTGCTATTGGATGATTCTCTTTTCGAACCCTTAGTGGTGAGAATATCACAGACATAAAGACTGTGGTGTATCTCCATGTGAGACCACAGACACAATGAGCCGTCTTCCTGCCGAGTCCGAATGAGCGGATGAAAGGCCTTGGAGAAGGCGATATGACTGGCTGTGTGCACTAGATGAAAGGCCTTGGAGAAGGCGATATGACTGGCTGTGTGCACCAGATGAAAGGCCTTGGAGAAGGCGATATGGCTGGCTGTGTGCACTGGATGAAAGGCCTTAAAGATGACGATATGACTGGCTGTGTGCACCAGATGAAAGGCCTTGGAGAAGGCGATATGACTGGCTGTGTGCACTGGATGAAAGGCCTTAAAGAAGGCGATATGACTGGCTGTGTGCACCAGATGAAAGGCCTTGGAGAAGGCGACATGACTGGCTGTGTGCACTGGATGAAAGGCCTTAAAGAAGGCGATATGACTGGCTGTGTGCACTAGATGAAAGGCCTTGGAGAAGGCGATATGACTGGCTGTGTGCACTAGATGAAAGGCCTTGGAGAAGGCGATATGACTGGCTGTGTGCACTAGATGAAAGGCCTTAAAGAAGGCGATATGACTGGCTGTGTGCACCAGATGAAAGGCCTTGGAGAAGGCGATATGACTGGCTGTGTGCACCAGATGAAAGGCCTTAAAGAAGGCGATATGACTGGCTGTGTGCACCAGATGAAAGGCCTTAAAGAAGGCGATATGACTGGCTGTGTGCACTAGATGAAAGGCCTTGGAGAAGGCGATATGACTGGCTGTGTGCACTAGATGAAAGGCCTTGGAGAAGGCGATATGACTGGCTGTGTGCACCAGATGAAAGGCCTTGGAGAAGGCGATATGACTGGTTTTTGTGCACTAGATGAAAGGCCTTGGAGAAGGCGATATGACTGGCTGTGTGCACTAGATGAAAGGCCTTGGAGAAGGCGATATGACTGGTTTTGCGCACTAGATGCATGTCCACATATGCTGGTTGTGTGAAGGATGTTATATTTAGAATTTCTTTCCTTGTTTTTTTTCAGTTACTGTCTTCTTCCGTTCCCGCCCGCCACCCCCACCCCCCCCCCCCCCTCCCCGTACTTAAAACAACGCTTTTTTTTTTTTTTTTTTTTGGGGGGGGGGGGGGGGGGGATATATCATAGAAGACAGTATTAACAGTGACATGATGCAATGCATAAACTACAATGGAATGCTCCGCCTTTTCCTTCTCGCTTCCCCTCCTCTCTTTCCTCATCATTTAAGCCCAGCTTAAAAACACCTTACTACAGGGCAAGCCTTTTTTTTTTGGCTCCCTATCTGTTCCTGCATTTAGTGCGTGGTTGAATGAGCGTGCGTGTAAGTCTGTTGTTAGGGAGGATGTGCATGTCAGTGCGGTTTGTTTGTGTGTGTTTTTTGCGCGGGTGTGAAAGGGAGAGTTTGAAAAAAACGAAAGAAAAAGAGTGAGTGTTCGTGTGGGCAGGGTGTTTGTGGATGTATGCATGCCTGCGAGATGTCTAAGTGTTTGACTGCATCTCCTGTGTGAAATGTTGAAAACATGTGTTTTGATTTTGCATGATTTTGATCTAAATGTAAGATATTTAATCGATTATGCTATTTTGTTTACTACCTAACGTTGTAACGACGTTTTAAATGTATTGCGAAGCGCTTTTTAGGTTGTTTCAGAAACTGCCTTATAAATGTCCAGTATTATTAACCAAACAACGTACAGTTCTAGAGTTTACAATACTATCGTAGACGAATGAAGACAGAATCTTGAAAAAAAAATCTTGACTAATGTCGACACGCACCGTTTTAATTTGTAGATAACTTTTTTGTATGTGTGTTTTGTGTATTTTTCAACACCGAGCCCTAGATGGCTTCAGCTGCTTTCAAAATAACACTGGCTTTTGACCAATACGCCGATTCAGCTCCTAAAATGTGCTAGAGTAAGTTTAGAATACTAATTATCAATGGGTCCAAAACGTCCCACAATGCCTTTCGATTTATTTCATATGTAATACTTCCAGGGAATTGTGTACTTTTGCATTCAATGTAAAATGTGTATCTTTTATCTACAATGCTATATAAAGAGAATCCAGTTTGACGTTTGGGTTGATTTTTGTTTTCATTATCATGAATTATCTCTCCTGCTACACCTCGCTTTCCTGCGTTATTCAATCCGAGTGCCGATGGGTCTTTTGTCGTTTGAGAAGCTTTCAGCTTTTCAGATTTTGTTGTTTTGTTTTGTTTGTTTTTTTTTTTTTTGTTTTTCTTTCCGGCAAGAACACTGATGTTGACAACAAAATCAATCACACTGTATCCCTGAACGTTACACGCAATGTTGCAGAATTGCAGGTTTGTTCGTTTGCTTGTTTGTTTGTTTGTTTGCATGTCCAACTAGTGTGAATCTATGACGAAGCTGGATGACGTCTTGAACTGGAAATTCTTTCGCAGAATTCCAGCTTCAGTTTAAGTGGAAGCAAATCAAATTAGCCAATGAAAAGTGGACTGGTCAGCATGCAAAGGGCCGCATCCCCGATCGTACTTGATGGGAAGAATATAGTGGCTTCTTTGCTTGTGTCTCTTAACGTGCTGCTGAAACAGTCTGATACAACGTGAAGCAAGACACTGTGAAACAATGCAGTGCAAATACTATACAGCACAACACATAGACCACTCCGCACTACAGCACATCACAACACAACACAAACACCACAACGCAATACAGAACAAGGCAAAGACATGCATATTCCAATATAACACACTGGAGTAAATTACAAGACAATACAATAATTGAACACAATAATAATGAATGCAGAAAGCGCAATACTATCCAGTACCATTCACAGGTCACAGAGCAATCCCATGTGCTTCCTTCTGTCCGCCCTTACAGCAGGTCAGTCAGGGATTCTTGACTACTCACTCTACTTTTTATCCTATATAAGCGTGCGTGCGTGCGTGTTGTGTACGTGTGCGTACGTACGTGTTGTGTGTGCGTGCATGCGTGCGTGCATGCGCCCGCGCGCACGCTCGCGCGTGCGTGTGTGTGTGCGTATGTGTCTGTCTGTCTGTCTGTCTGTCTGTCTGTCTGTCTGTCTGTCTGTCTGTCTGTCTCTCTCTCTCTCCTCTCTCTCTCTCTCTCTCTCTCTCTCTCTCTCTCTCCTCTCTCTCTCTCTCTCTATTGTGAATGCGACTTCATGAATGTATGGGCGTGTGTAAAAACATGTTTTCCCAGAAGCTAACGGATGGCGCCACAGTCAGTGGTTTCCGGCGTCACTCAGGTCGTCAGTTTCGGTGAAGGCTGCGTGTCTGTCTCGCATCCTTACCAACGTCCAAACTGGATTTCTCTTCCGAAATTTGGTGAACAGATTTTACCTAAGTGCAAGATGTTGTGCGAGCGTTCGAACACGGAACCTCGGATTATAGTCTCATTCTAAGGACTTTGGGGAAGTGGAATCACAATGCTAAATCCGAAGGACGCTCCCCCCCCCCCCCCCCCCACTCCCCACTCCCCACTTCTCTACCGAACGCACCAGCGGAGATTCGAACAAGGGACCCCAGAATAACCAGCATCACAAGTCTGGCGCTAAACCAGTTAAGCTATTCCTTCCCCTTGAGCAAAGGTAATCATAATGATATGAATAAAACAAGGGACGAGGAAGTTAAGACGAGAAGACACAAAGACGTGAAACACCACACACACACACACACACACACACACACACACACACACACACACACACACACACACACACATACAGAGAGAGAGAGAGGGAGAGGTGGGTGGCTGGTGAAGTGAGGGAGAGCAATGAAGGGAGCAGAGTGTGCACTATTGCAGAAGGGGTGGAACTCTCTGGCATGGAGGATGGATGGAGATGCAGGGTACCATGTCCCCCGTGCGCCGACAGTCGACGGCACTAAAGAAGCCGAAGAGTCCAGGCCTTCCTTTCTCGCTGCGTGTCAACCTCTTCAAAGCCACGGACGGTGGGCGAGCGCGCCTCGCTTCCTCTGACTGTTATCATCAGCAGCAGCAGACCACACCACCGGCGGTACTTTTTTTTAAGTAAGCCCAGCGTGGTGTCACCGCTAGTTGAAAAAAAAGGTAGACGAGAAGGACTACAGCGAAAAACTGATGTGAGAGAGTGGTGCAGGGTTGAGCAGGGTGGTGGGGAAGGGGAGAGGGGAGTCAGATAAGTTTAGACCTGTTGAGAGAGGGGGGGGGGGGGGTGGAGGGGAGAGAGAGAGAGAGAGAGAGAGAGAGAGAGAGAGAGAGAGAGAGAGAGAACTCGAACTCGAACATATTCTGTAAAGGCCATAGACCCATTAGAATGGGCGTGTACTAGCAATCATGATTACAAATTCAAACACAATAATTATATCAACATACATACCGCAGTCATGACAAGACAATATGATACATCAACACAGTATAATGCAACAAAAAATGATGTTTGGAGACGCCAATCCCCTTTCATGTATAGTGTGATACATGAATTTATTTGTTTCTTGAGTGGTTGGTTTGTTTTCATAACCTTTCAGAAACCGACATGAATAAGTTATTTTTTCTTTGTAACGTCGTTCCAGGTATTCTGATTGCTTTCATTACAATGTTGAAAACGGAGTTATTTTCTTACACGCGTGTTCACGCATAGACAGGAAGACTGAGAAAAACTAAAGAAATAAAGTCCAGTCGCACATTCCACCCATCATACACACCCAGGGCTCAAACCTGTAACCATCGGCTTGAAAGCACAGCATTTTCACGATTTGACAACTGTAAATTAAACACACACACACACACACACACACACACACACACACACACACACACACACACACACACACACACACACACACACATGCATGCATGCACACAAAAAAAAACACACGAAAAAACACAAAAAACACACAAAGAACACACAAAAAACACACGAACGCATGCATGCACGTACCTTCGCACACACACACACATCACAACACAACACACCGACACACACACACACACACACACACACACACACACACACACACACACACACACACACACACACCATTCCAATAAACGTTCCAACAGTTTTGTCATCTTCGTTCAGATTTTCCTGGCTTCAAAAGCTTGGTCCCTTGGTGAGGAAACAAAGGAAAGGAAAGGAACAGGCAAACGAAGGATGGGAAACGAAAACAAATTGGTAAAAGCCTGGTTACGCCCACTCTAAAAACAGGTGAACGAGAGGTGGAGAAGGGAAGACTTGGGGGTGGGGTGGGTGGAGGAGCAGCAGGAGTAGGACGAGACTGGAACGTGTTTGATTTAATTCAGTTTACGTTGTTTGAAGCCGTTCTGCTTGGATGCGCCACATGAATTCTGAGGGCAGAATTGAAAAACAAAGCAACATAGGCCTATTCACAATCAAAATTACAGCACAAACTCAGTTTATTCTTCTATCTACAAAGACTCCTTCCAGCACGACACACGTGTAATCAAATTTCAGTAGAATAAAAAAAGTATTAATTTCAAGTCAAAAGCTAAACTAAAATGACTTCTTATCAAACATGGGAAGAACGAGGGCTTTCCTGGAATCTGCAGTCACAGATACGTGCGTGGTGCCCTACACTCAAGTGGCTGACCGGTTAGTGTACACTTTTGAACCTTCTTGATTGATCGATTGCGTTTGTTTAGATATCTGATCTTCCACCCACCACCACCCCCCCCAGAAATGTCTTCCATTTCGGTCATTTTGGCCATTTACACAACTCGCCAGAGGAGACACTGCACTGCTGCCGAGTGACCCCGGTGGTATTAGCGGTGTGTGTCTTCCGATGCAACAAATGCAGGATATCATCAACTGAGCCCTCAAGAGACGATCATAATTGCTCAGTTCTGGAACCAGCTAGAATGAACGTCTCGCTATGGAGGGATCATAACTGCTCAGCTCTGGAACCAGCTAGAATGAACGTCTCGCTATGGAGGGATCGTAATTGCTCAGCTCTGGAACCAGCTATCTAGAATGAACGTCTCGCTATGGAAGGATCATAACTGCTCAGCTCTGGAACCAGCTAGAATGAACGTCTCGCTATGGAAGGATCATAACTGCTCAGCTCTGGAACCAGCTACAATGAATGTCTCGCTATGGAAGGATCATAACTGCTCAGCTCTGGAACCAGCTACAATGAATGTCTCGCTATGGAAGGATCATAACTGCTCAGCTCTGGAACCAGCTAGAATGAATGTCTCGCTATGGAGGGCACCGCCACATCTGTCCAAGGACAGTTCCCCATGAACTTGACGATACCGACCTCATGTAATACGAACTCACCAGGGGTAGAGACATCTAGAAGTATTCAAAACTGACTGAAGACATCACGATCGCAGTGCCTGAAGGACCACAAACATCCGAAGAACACTTTACATTGATAAATAAGAATAAGGATGACAAAAAGAAAATAAAAACTCTGCTACAAGGACCTATTTTGGTCTCAGACTATATCACACAACTTGTGAGAGACAAGAGGATGACAAACGTTCATAACTACACCCACTTGCATGTATAATCGGCAACGATACAAAATGGTTTTGATCTTTCATCGGATCTTATTTCTTTAAATCATGGGCCCGTGGATGCAAAAAGTTCCTTTTCATTCCCTCCCCATCTTTTCCAGTCCAGCCCAGCAAGATCAGCTGGTTTCCTGACGTGGCACTCTGGAGGACCCCCCCCCCCCCTTCTCTCTCTCTCTCTCTCTCTCTCTCTCTCTCTCTCTCTCTCTCTCTGTGTGTGTGTGTGTGTGTGTGTGTGTGTGTGTGTGTGTGTGTGTGTGTGTCCTTCTCCATGTACATAGACTGTTCTGGTCGCTAATATGGAGTGTCACTATTTGTCTCAGTATTCATGAACCACATTGTTTAGGAAGAAAGGAATTTAAAAAGAAAAAAAAAAGGGGGGGGGGGGTGGGGGGTGGGGGGCATGGGTGTCGCATATAGGAATAAAGAAAATTTTGTACTCTTGGTGGTATTGCGTAACTGTTGGAAATGTACACTTGTAGGGAAACATACGTGTTATATACAAGCAAATGCTTTCTATGCTACCTCTCTTTGTTCGGAAGGACATGGGGAACGTGAGTTGGCGGCACGTGTGATCTAAAAAAAGAAAAAGAAAAAAAAAAAAACTTACTTCACGTATGCTATCCGTACGCATCGCTATATACGGTACAGATTGGCGCGATAGGTCACGTCTATTCTACAAGTCCCCTGTTATAACGGAACATGCTGACTCTCAGCAGACTATGGCAGTTCAGGATAAATGCGAGTGATTCCAATAACATCTCCTACTGACATCTCTCTCTCTCTCTCTCTCTCTCTCTCCTCTCTCTCTCTCTCTCTCTCTGTGACAGATTAAAATGCAGCCTAAAATACCTCGACTCAAGACATCGCAGAGAAGCATTGCCGAGGAACTCCCACTCCATAGCCATGTGGCGAGAGCAGAATGCGGGTCTTCATACCACATGGTTTTCTAGAAGCAAGGTGAACGCCAATAGGACACTGGACTCATCTGAGTGGTCATCACTGTAGTAGTCCTCCATCCTGCTCCCGAGAACATGGCTGCTTACCATGCCTATCTACCATCTCGAATGAGTGAATGGGGAAATCCGTTGTGGTCTTCAGTTTTTTATGTTGGAATGAAAGAGTAACCGTGATGTAATAACTGGGTGTGGCTGGGCACAAAGGATAGCCTAATGCAACATACTGCACTGTGGAAGATTACATATACATGAATGGCTTGATTTTGCTGGGATGACTATATTCCTGTAAAACCTACAATAAAACACAAACAATAGCAACACCCACCGTCCAGCTCTCACCATCATATACATCCAGGGTTCACCCCCCATCCTCCTCCCCCCCACCCAGCGTTCAACCTAGCCGTTATTGGGAAAAGCACACACACACACACACACACACACACACACACACACACACACACACACACACACACACACACACACACACACACACACACACACACACACGCACGCACATACGCACGCACGCATGCACGCACGCACACGCACGCACGCACGCACGCACGCACGCACACACACACACACACACACACACACACACACACACACACACACACACACGCACGCACGCACGCACAAAGGAACGCACGCACTCGCATGTCTTCATGTTCGCAAGCTGTCATACCTCATTTGCACACACTCAATCCTAATCACAGCATGTTCTCTCTCCATACTCACGCATCTACTCCATTCATTCAGAGGAGAGACTGTTTTTTTCATGTTTGTTATTTACTTTATAATTTTCAGTTTTTCTTTCATAATTCACCCTAACAAAAAACAAACCAGCAGCCTACTTTGATGTAAGTGTGTAGAGATACAACCGCGTGCATGTATGTATAGGTAAGCACATGTATCCATATATGTTGCATGAATGCACATATATCAATCTGTGTAGTTGCATAGGTGTGTACACACACACGTTCGCATGTATGTACAAATGTAAAGTGCATGTATTTACATATATATGCAGGTGAGATTGCTACAGCTGTTTTGTAACTGATTTTGAGTTACTGGTTTTTCTGTGAACAAGAATTACGTTCCCCCGCAAAAGGAGAAAAAGGAAGGGGAAGGAGCGGGGGATGGGGGATGGGGGAACTACTTAATGAGACGTGGCGCTTTCGTTTATAACATACTCCCGTCTTAACCGAGCCCGGAAGATGTAAATACCTGTACTGTTGGTAGGGAGATGTGATCAGTACTCTTAGAATCGCATCCATTAAACGGATGAAGCTTCAGTGTGTATTTTCATTCTTCCCAATGAGTTCGTTATACACTCTACTCAGGGGACATCCAATTATCTGTAATGAGACTCCAATCCAGACATCTCAGCTGTCAGCCTGGGACACTGATTACTGCACCATAACGGCTGATGCCAGAGAGCTTCTAACAGATGATGAGAGTGTGTATAGAAGACATGACCGCGGGTTAATTTGCTCAGACCATCTGTCTGTGTTAGGTACCCCAACGCATTCATGGAACGACCCTTTTACCTCTCTAGACAGTTCTAAAAGGTTTACCTTTTGTCTGTGGGTTCCCTTCAGGCTAATATTGTCATATATGTACAAAGGACAGGCAGTGAAGTGAAGATGTCAGTACCATTCATCTCGTTGCCCAGAAGGCCAACATAACCAGAAGTCCATCACCTTTTAGAGTGGCCTACAGTTGATAGAGTTCTCAACAGTGCAGAGGGTAGGGTGTCCTTAGTTTAGCCGGCAATGTGCCGGATGTGAGTCAGAATCGATCCAAATGTCTTTATGCTGATATTGGTAAAGCTTGTGTGGTACTGAATCACAGTTGTAGGTTGAGCAGTGTACTTAGATCTCTTACAAGAATCACATTAATGAAAATAGAAGAATGACAGAAAGAGAAAAAGGGACGTGTGTATATCGGGGACGGGGATGGGGGAGGGGAGGGAGGGAAGGAAGAATGTGACAAATATAATAAAATAAAGGGGAAAGAACAGACTTAATGAAGAACAAAAAAGAAAAAGAAAAATTGAAAGGAGGAAAGAAAGAAAAAAAGGGGGGAAAAGGAAACAAACAAAACACACAAAAAAAGAGAAAAATATCAAATCGATGGAAAAAAGGAACAAAGAATGAGAAAAAGAAAGGGAGGAAGGAGGGAAGAAAGGAAAGAAGGAAGGAAGGAAGGAAAATGAAAGAAAGAACGAAAGAAATGAAGAAAGGACAGAAAGAATGGAGAAAGAAGAGAAAAAGGACGGGTCAACAAAGAGAGGAACGTTTGAGAGAAAAAAACAAGATGCGAAGCATATAAACGTTCTCCCAGCATATCCTGAATACACGTGATATATTCCCTAAAGAGGGAAAACGTCTTGCGCTGGTCTAACTGTTAGTAATGGCTATTCTGGTAAACATCGGCTATGATCTGTGACCTGTAATGAACATACTTACCAATTTTCAGAAAGATCCGCCAAGTACTTTCTGAGATTTTCCATAGAGAAGAAACCATGCATTACGGGCCGTTAGTAACGGCTATAATGGTAAACCTGAACATCGGGCATCATCTGTGACCCGTAATGAACATATCTACACATTTTCAGAAATATCGGCCACATACTTTCTGAGATATTCTATGAGAAGGGAAAACTGTTAGGGCCGTTATAGCCGTTAGTAGTAACGGCTATAACGGTAAAATAAAACATCGGGCATCATCCATGACCCATAATACCTACAAATTTTCAGAAAGATCGGCAAAGTACTTTCTGAGATATTCCATAAAAAAAAAAACACAGTTACGGGTTGTTATAGCCGTTAGTAACGGCCATAACGGTAAACTAAAACGTCGGGCATGATCCGTGACCGATGATGAACATACCTGCTAATTTTCACAAAGATTGGCCAAGTACTTTGTGAGACATTTCATAAAAAAAGAATAAAACGTCATGGGCCACAACAGCTGTTAGTAACAGCTATAACGGTAAACTAAAACGTCGGGCATCATCCGCGCCGCCTCTAATGGACATACCCATACATTTTCACAAAGATCAGCCAAGTACTTTCTGAGATATTCCATAAAGAAGAAAAAAAACCGTTACAGGCCGTTATAGCCGCTAGTAACTGCTATAACGGTAAAGTAAAACATCGGGTATCATCTGTGACCCATAATGAACATACCTATAAATTTTCAGAAAGATCAACAAATTACTTTCTGAGATATTCAATAAAGAACAAAACTGTTATGGGCCATTATAGCCCTTAGTAAGGACTATAACGGTAAACTAAAAGATCGGGTATCATCCGCATCCCATACCTGCTACTTTTCACAAAGATCTGCGAAGCACTTCGGAGACATTCCATAAAAAAAAAGTAGCGGCTATAACGGTAATCTAAAACATTGGGCATTATTCCTGACCCATAATGAACATACCTACAAATTTTCACAAAGATCGGCCAAGTTTTTTCTGAGACATTCCATAAAAAAGAAAAACCGTTACATGCCGTTACAAAACCGTTAGTAACGGCTGTAACGGAGTAAACTAAAACATCGGGCATCATGCGTGACCCATAATGAACATACCTACAAATTTTCATAAAGATCTGCCAAGTACTTTCGGAGATATTCCAATAAGAAGAAAATCCGTTACAGGCCGTTAGTAACGGCTATAACGGTAAATTAAAACATCGGACATTATTCGTGACACATAACGAACATACCTGCTAAATTTCACAAAGATCGGCCATGTACTTTCTGAGATATGCCATAAAGAAGAAAAACCATTACAGGCTGTTACAGCCGTTACTAACGGCCATAACTGTAAACTAAAACATCGGGCACTATTCCTGACCTATAATGAACATACCTACAATTTTTCACAAAGATCGGCCAAGTACTTTCTGACATATTCTGTAAAAAAGGAAAACCGTTACAGGCCGTTACAGCCGTTAGTAACAGCTATAAAACCGGGTAAACTAAAACATCGGGCATCATCCGTGACCCATAATAAACAGACCTCTTAATTTTCACAAAGATCGGCTGTGTACTTTCGGAGAGATTCCAAAAAGAAGAAAAACCGTTATAGGCCGTTACTGCAGTTTAGTAATGGCTATAACGATAAGCTAAAACATCATGCATTATTCGTGACCCATAATGAACATACCTAAAAATTTTCACAAAGATCTGCCCAGTAGTTTTGTCTGGAGTGAGTGGAACAGTTTTGACCACGGACACACACACACACACACACACACACACACACACACACACACACACACACACACACACACACACACACACAGCATTTCTTCGTTCCCATTCTAACGTACTTCCTCTTCTATAAGAACTGGGAGTACAATGAAAAGAGCAAAAGAAGGAGGAAGACCGAAAGAAGGAAGTACACAAAAAACAAAGCAAGTAGGAAATTCGTTTCCTTACTTATTCATTTGCTTTTCACTTAGCCGACACTTACCAGAATTGTTGTGCTCACAAAAGCTTGATTTTCTTGTTATCAGCGTCTGTTTGTAGCTTTCATTTTTTAGTGAATTAGAGAGATAAAGGCCTGGCATCCGCTTTATGCTGAAGCATCCGGATCCCCACTCTGAAAATGCAGCCACTATTTTGTCACGACTCACCTCTTGGGAGAAGACAACATTCTGTTTTCAAGTGATGGTAACAGAAAACAGGATGCTGTTTGATTTAGGGGCACGAAGGGGTTGGGGTAGGAGGTGGGGAGTGCGTGGGTGACGAGGTGGCCAGGTGGAGGGGCATTAGTGGAAGAGGGAAACAGGAAAGGGCGGCAAAGAGCAGGAATGAGTGGGGTGAAGACATGTGCGCAGGCTGTGTGCTGGCCATGGATTTACGCTCTCCCTGACGCTGCATTATTCCAAAGTACGTATGACGATTCTGTCAAAAACCTATAGTCGATCTGAAAAAAAATGATATCGATAGCGATAACAATAATTGCTGTCTTTCTCTCTCCCCTTCCTCTGTCTCTTTGTCGCTCTGTCCATCTGCCTGTTAGTCTACCAGTCTGTCCGTCTGTCTGTCTGTCTGTCTGTCTGTCTTTCTGTCTGTCTGTCTGTCTGTCACTATCTCTCTATCTCTGTGTTTGTCTGTCTGTCAGTGTGTCTCTCTCTCTGTCTGTCTGTCTGTCTGTCTGTCTGTCTGTCTGTCTGTCTGTCTGTCTCTCTCTCTCTCTCTCTCTCTCTCTCTCTCTCTCTCTCTCTCTCTCTCTCTCTCTCTCTCTCTCTCTCTCTGTGCTGTATAAATTCACACTCTCTCAAACAAGTCTGCCTGATTTAGAAAAAAGAAGAAGAAGAAGAAGAAGAAAAAAAAAGGCTCATGCAGCCTGTTTGGTATGGTCGACATTAGAACACTCTTTGTGGCTGGTTGATTAATTAATTATTCTTTTGAGAGGGGAGGAGAGAAAGTGATGACTAGGGGTGATGCAGAGGGGCAGGTTCAAAAACTCAAAGTGCTCATCATGCGGATTCTCTCCCTTTGCTGCCTCGCAGGAAGCACATCAAAGAATGAACTCAAGATGTTTCCAGGAAAGGCGATATCGCGAATTCAATTACTCTCAAC
>JADBJO010007517.1:47500-70000 GCA_016801955.1 Conus betulinus | reverse complement strand
GCGTACCTACACATATATTGAAGGCATGTGTTGTTTATAGATCATTCCGAGAACTCCCACGATTAGATTTTAGAATAAAGCATGCGTTTTATTGCCATTGTTATGTCACGGGTTTCCAACATTTGATTTCGAAAAAAAAAATCCTAGCGGGCATGATTGTGATTGTTGTAGATTAGTGGGAGAGAATTCTACATAAAACAAGCAACTGATATGTTTCCCCCCCCCTCGTTTTTTACCTCTGTTTTTGAAACTTCTAGATCTTGCTACATTGAGCCGTTCTCTTGTCTGACAGCACTTCTGTGAACGCAAAACTTAAAAACTAAAATGAAGGCAACGTTTTAGTTATAAGATGTTCAATTACAATCCAGACAAAAGAAAAGTCGAATTTGCATACAAGTTAGTCTTTACGCTCAGTGGAAAATACAAAATGCCATTTTCACTGGCTGTTGAAAGAACTCTCAAACGGAGTCACGTTTTATAGTCTCACCGGGAAGTCCCTCTCAAACGGATGGGATGTGCCGTGGAAATATAACGAACACCAACAAAAATTATACAGTATTCTCCCCTGTTAATCAAGGACAACCACAATCATGCCTGCTAAGATCTTTTTTTTTTTTCGAAATCAAAAGTTGGAAACCGTGACACAGAAAGTGACAACAATACGCATGTATTACTCTATGAAAAAAATAAAATAAAAAATAACGTTTCTGGGACTTTCAGGAATTACCTATTAACACGCATTCAACATATATAGGTACGTCACCATATCAATAAATGTTCCGATAAAATGTGTGCTCAAAACTTCTGAAAGAAAATAACAGCATGCTCATATGTATCTATGAATATAAATGAACCCTGCCCCTGCTAACAACAGAGATAAATTGCAAAGTATGACACTGAAAACAATCAACATGCTAGCTTGACAAAATCGTCTTTTTAGTGAGATATATCATTGATGCCTTTTAATGTACTTTTCCTTTTGTTTCAGAAAATATGCTCTATATCGTACATATTGCATATGGCGCTCATTACACAGGTGTTACTTGTTTCAAAGCAAAAATTTTCTATGTCTCTGAGAGTCGAAAATTAGTCAGATTTCCTTTTTCAGTGTCAAAATTTAGGCGTTAGTTCCAGAATTGATCAAAACAATGCATTCGTAATGCAACAGTAAAGAGTTTCCAAGCACAGGCATTTTGAAGTGAACGTTTAAAGGTCATTATAAAACATGTTACATCCAACTCTTTTGATTTCACGTATGCATTTATTTATTTTTTGTTTTGTTTTGTTTTGTTTTGTAGTTGTGTGTTTGTTTTTTTTTTTTTTTTAGTATGGGTAGCATATATCATCATCATCATCATCACCACTATCATCCTCATCATCACCATCGTCCTCCTCCTCCTCTTCTTCTCCTTCTTCTTGTTTCCATTGCACATCTTCATCATTTGTTGCGGCCAGTCATTGTTATTGTTATTGTCATTTTAACATCGATGTCGTCGTTGTCGTCGTTATCGTTATTAGCACTGTCAACATAATCATCATCATTATACCACTAATCTTAAAAGCAGGCCTTAGGCACGATGCTCGACGTTAATCATTTCAAAGACTAATGAATTGGAAAGATGATTTGGACAGATCTGGCTCTTACAGCAGAGAAAGTTCCTCTGGGCGTATTTATTCCGGGTGACACAGGTTTCTTTTGTTTGTAATGCGTCAAATTCAGCCTGTTCTTGTTTTATTTGTAATTACCGCTTCTTTTCCAGTTTTTGTTTCACAAAACACATTCTGCTGCTTTGTTCGTCTTGGTGAAATCTGAACAAATTAAGGCTGGCCTGAGGTTGTCACTGGACTTCACTGATCTGATCACTGTTGACAGGAAATTGAATGAAGTCCGAACAACAATGACAGCTGCTTTCATTATAACGAGAGAGAGAGAGAGAGAGAGAGAGAGAGAGAGAGAGAGAGAGAGAGAGAGTCAAGACTCAAGATATTTTATTCATGTTAGGCCTCAGCCAATCATGACGGGGAATATGAGCATTTAACTGAATGAAGATGTGCAGCAGATTCAATCTAAAACTAACGATTATATAAAATGTATTAATGCACATTTCAGTCAGTCACACACCTCTAAGTTTAAACTTTTATACGAAAACAAAGAAAGATTACGTACGTCTTTAGGTACGGTCGATGGCATTAACAGACTCAATCTGAATAGTGAAAGATGTCAATAGCACGTGGGTTTAATTAACGTTTCATGTATATCTCTGAGTGCTCGGCAACAGAGAACAAAGTGCACCTCATTTTCTTGACTTTCAGTACATAATGAATAAATGAGGTCTTTAGACTGAAACATTTGTATCGATAACGATGTACTGCCAGCTCAGAAATCCCCAGCCTAAATATAGTGGTACAAAAATTCAGATGCTTATCAATATGACAAAAGTGTGTTTAAAGCTGTGATCATTGTAAAATGTTTCTGTACAAGCTGAATTTAGCACTGCTTTGGATATGATTGGGTAGGTCTGCCACCGGCAGTCAATAAGCCTTTGTCGGAAGCAACGTATAAAACTATGAACACTTCTGACACCTTGACTTGCACAAACAGAATTAAATCCATATTTAGACAAGCATAAACGAACACTAAATGCCCAGTAGTTCTTACCTCTTGCATCCAGCTCGCACAACACATACGCTTTACGCGGAATCCTGCAATTTTGGAAGCCAGTAGCGAATACAATTAACAGCAGAATTTATATAAATTGGATATCGGTACGTTTCACCATAAATACGGTCACTCGGTGTTCGCGTATCTGCCTGTAAAAATTTCTTCAAAGCAACAAAATGAACTGATTCACACAGTGTATAACATCTTTGTCTAGACCCCATAATTCAGATCCATACTGCGCGATTGGCTCTGTCTTAGGATTATTAAAAACCCATAAACTAATTAAAAGAATTATTATTTAACATATGCAACCTTCTCTGATGACAAATCCAAACACTTTCAGCTCTGCTTGCAAGGTCTTTACATGCAGCGGTAAAACTCAAGTGCGAGAGAAGAATATT
Source organism: Conus betulinus (assembly GCA_016801955.1). NCBI lineage: Eukaryota > Metazoa > Mollusca > Gastropoda > Neogastropoda > Conidae > Conus > Conus betulinus. Next base: position 66,937 of record JADBJO010007517.1, on the reverse strand, counting down.
CCTAAGTGTTTGTACACGTTTAGCACAGGCAACGTCACACCATTATATTACCATCTTTCTCTTTCGTTCAAATAGGCACCCCTCCGAAATAGTATAATATTGCTTTTAGTCATATTAACTTTAAGCTGAAGAGATGTTGCGGCACTCTGTAAGCTATTCAATTGAGTTTGCAAACCTGAAACTGTTTCAGCCATCAAAACAACATCGTCGGCCCACAATAAGTGAAACAATCTAAATTCATCTATCGAAAATCAAGCCCCGTGTCTTCCATTGCTGATTACTTCTACCGCTAATTATTAATGAAAAGAGAAAACAGAAAGGGACTGCACGCATCTCCCTGTCTTGAACCCGACATGTAGGCAATGTAATCTAGAACCTCCTCGAACTCCAGCTTTAACATCATTGTACATGCTCTCAATGCATTTGAATAAGTTGCATTTAATACCATTTTGAAGAAGACAGAACTGGCCAGTAAAGACTTCGGTTAATCGTATCAAATGGTAATGTAAGATTTCCAGTTGTAAAAAAAAACTGTCTCCGAATGACAGCTTGTAAAGAAAACATGTGGCTGACTATTGTGTTTCCTTCCTTAAATCCGGGTTGATCATCGCCTTTGATATTGTTTTTTTCCCACCCATTATTCCAATCTGCTATTTATCAATTTACCAAATACTTTACCGCCAACATCGCTCTAAGAAATCTCTCTGTAACTGTTTGGATGATTAATATCACGTTTCTTGAATATAGGTTGAATAACAGATTCAGACCAGCTTTCAAGAAATTCGCCGTTATCAAGTGACTTGTTAAATAATGTAAGGAAAAAATGTATTACGTGATCATTTCAATTCTTATAGAGCTCAGCAATAATGCCATCGGAACCAGCTGCTTTTCGGTTTTTTTTTAGTTTTGTAAAATCAAGCATAATTTCTGTTTAGAGACCAAACAATTCATGTAATCTTCCGTTTCATCCTCGACTGAGTCCTCATTTACTGTATTGTTAGTATCCGTATCCAGCAAAGCTTTGAAATTTTGAAACCAGGAATTGATAGATATGTTATTTCTAGGCCGCTTTCGTTTGAAAGATTCATTATGAACAACGTCCGAAAATTATTTTTAGCTTTTTACTGTCACTATAACTATGTGTATTAATGCATTGGTGAACTGTTTCCTCTTTCGTTTCAATAAGTTTTTGTACTCACCTACAGCAATAACATACTCATTTTTCGTTTCAGTGATTGATTTTATTGTCTCTTAAAATTTTACTGAACGATGATATATCCACATCAATCTTCCAGTGTTTCTTTTACAGAGTTTACATTCTAAGTCGAACTATTTACCTGAACTTCCATAGTTATTAGATAATATTCGTGTTTTCACGGATACTATCATTAAAAACCTTCATAACATCATCCACGTCAATTAAATCAATCGCAAGGAGGAATTGGTGTCTATTTCTTCACAGCACAAAATACTGGTATGTATGTCGACATACTTCTCGTTCCACACATATTTGTGTATGACATGATCATCTTCTTGCATACAGAGATCAGGAAAATGTACCTTTGGAAAAGCACCCTATGCTGTCACTGACTAATGGTCAGAATCAATATGATCAATAATCGATAATTCACATTAGTCAAACAGTATCATACAAAGTTCACGTGACAAAATAGTCTACGACATTGCTCCCTTACTCAGATATAAATGTGTCGTGGGCCGTATAGTCGCCTTTGCAAATGACATTCAAATTGCTCAGATCAAATGCAGTACACGTATTCAACAATAATTTTCCTATAGCTATTCAGAGTGTGGCCATCTGATTGTCGGGTCAAATTAAGAGACAAATTATTGAATTGTGGATCAAATATAGATAGATAGATAGATAGATAGATAGATGGAGAGAGAGAGAGAGAGAGAGAGAGAGAGAGAGAGAGAGAGAGAGAGAGAGAGAGAGAGAGGGTGGATGGACGTGAAGAGATACAGAGATGACGTACACACACCTTAGCCACATATGGTTGACTTCCCAGAACGCTCCACAAAAGAAAGATGTTTTATAGCAAGCTAAAATCCTTGTGGTTTGAATAAACATGACAAACAGAATAAGGGAGGAATAGTCTGTATTTCATCTGTTAGAATATTTCAGGGTGAGTGGATTGCCGGTGCTAGGGTCGCAACAGCTCAAAGTAGTGTGGTCTTAAGCCTATAAGGGGAAGCGAGATAGGTTGCGTGAAAATTATGTCACGGTGAGAAAGGATGATGAGACAAAACAAAACGAATCACAAACCTCCACCACACTGGCTGACTTTATCCCCTCGGGCATGTTTGCTCACAGTGCACATTGGAGGACGTGTGTACCTGGTCGACGTGCTGTAAAGAATACACTCGATGCTGAGGGATTTTTCAAAGATGTTTGGATTATTACATTGTGGCGAGAACTTGTGCGGTCGGTTGGATTAAATCATTAAGCAGAGTGCAGGGCTTGCCCACCCCCACTGTCATCATAATTCTGTACTGCTACATTGCATAACACGCCGTAGGATCAGTATAATTCTGTAATGCTGTATAATAACCTGCTGATCGCAACCCAAGATCGGTATTTTAGTGTAACCCAAAATCTGCCGTGCGTGCATTGCAATGTAGGATTTTTTTTCTGGGTCCCAGTTCTAGCAGAGTAGTTGGACGTTCTGCCGCTTCTTGCTCTGCCTGGGAGCTGGGGGTCAGCACAGACAGGATATTGGGTGTTTCAAGTACTCGCCTGCCTCCTGAGGCTGTCGCCTCACCCGGTCTTCCGGGCACCCGGTCCTGGTCTAGAAGCAGGTGAATTTAGCCCGAGGTCTGCCAGCTCGCACCCTGAAGTCCGGTGTACTAGTGGCACCTCCTCGTCCAGCCAGTTGATGTCTTGTGTGATACCAACATCCACATCAGATTGAACACGACGGAACGAGTTACATCTAGCTGTACAGTGAGGAGACTACAGGCGGAAATCTAAACAATTTTGAAAAAAAAAAACAATATTTTTGCTAAAACTCCGCTCGAAAACCGTTCACAAACGAATCACAAGACAAGTCCAGTCCTGTGATTCGTTTGTCAACGTGTTTTGGGTAGAGCTTTAGCAATATTTCTTTTTTTTTTTCAAATTTGACAGAATGTGTGTATTGTCGAATTTTCGCCGCATACTCCAGCCCCCAACTCTCAAAATGCACATATTGGCACATTGGAAGTGCCACTGACTTCTGTTCGTTTCCAAACCGTGACCATCATGAAGCTAATTTGAAACGGGCACACTGTCAAAACGCCGGAGAAACCTAGATGACTAGCAGTAAATGCAATTCATATCTACAAAGTTCTGTTGCCACTGAACTGATTGAACGCACAATATAAATTTGAAATTGTGTCATATGCTTCTTTGGGCGACTTTAAATTGTATCATTACTAGAAATGTAAACAGTAAACTTTAATGCAAGTGGTGATTTTTGATTGAAGGAAAAAAAAGTATTACAAAATGGTTTAGTATGAGCGTGAGTTTTTTGGCAGAAGGGGATCAAAAAGGAGATAATAATGGTGGAGTAATAGAACTTTTTTTTCTTTTTTTTTTTTCTTTTTTTTTTTTTAGTCTGCGGACTGTCTCATTTCATTCCAAACGTAAATCGCCTATTATCTGAAACAAAATCTTAAATGAGGAAGTGACGTTAATGGCATTAAGAACAAGAAAAGCAAGTTCCTCTCTCCATGTGAGACAAGCAAACCTTTTGTTTTTCATTGTTCGTTCTCTGTGCCTTTTGTCTTCATTTGTGATGGGTGAGGTGATGCTAAGAGCAGTTTTAGTTTGCTGCAAACGTGATTCTTTTTTTTCATTATATCGTCTGTTATCTTCCTTTTGTCATGATTATAGCAAATCGGTCATCATGATTATAGCAAATTGTTCATCATGATTATAGCAAACTGTTCATCATGATTATAACAAATTGTTCATCATGTATACCAGCCATGTCTGCTTCGTTACAATGCTATCAGTGCGTGTAAACATAGCACGGGTAAGTAATACATGACGTTTCATTCGACATCTGCTTTTTTGTTTGTTTCTTTAGCTTCCAAACACTCCTACAAGAAAAAGGTGCCGTGTCTGGCGGCACTTCTGTTCACGTAAAATGCACAACAGAAATGAAGACTACGGTTGGTACTGGAATCACATCCAGAACAGATGGAATGTTCAATTTGCTACAAGTGCTGTGCAAACGGGAGGAGAATATCAAAAAGTGCAATATACAATAACGGCATCACAGACGTGACTTTGAACTCCAATGAAATTTATAGATCACATATCCCCGCAAATCTAATTAACCATAACCATGCGTGCTAAGACATTGTCAAAATCAGAAGTTTGAAAACAGTGACATAATAATGCCAATAAAATGCGTGTATTATTCTAAAAATAATGTCTGGAGTTACCTGGAATTAGCTGCGCCGATTTCAACGTGTATAAGTACATCATCAAATCAGTAGATCTTCTGATTAAAATCATATTAGTATATTAATACGAACCATTAATGTACACATACACTGCTTCTAGTAACAGCAGGCGTTGATTGCAGACTCCTAAACTTAAAACAATCAACATCACAACATCGTCCTTTCCATGAGACACTTATCTTAACAGCCTTTTAACGTACTTTTCCTTTTGTTTCGGAAATATTTGATGTATAACACATGTTGTACATGGTAATTATTGCAAAAGCAAACATGTTTTACATCTCTGCGTTACGGATGGTGTGATGTTGTGTGTATATGACTGACTCTCACTTTCAAAAGTGTCGATGCGTGCAACGATCATTCTCTACACACACCCACACCACACGAACATGGACAGCCGGGCAACACGCAAGTTAAGTTTCTTTCTTTTGTATGCTGCCTGAAACATTAAAACATAAAACACATCTTACCATAATATGAATTAGCAGGTGCAAAAATCAAAAACACGCCACCACCTGTAAGGGCGTGTGACAACACAGAGAGCATCAACCGTCGCTCTCAACAACACACACACATGAATATTTCTCACTGGCACCGTCAATAGTGTCCCAGAAGACACAGTCCACACAGCTGGTTGCGATCCTCACGATCCTCATCACCTTCAACCAAGGATCTTGATCATTATAGCTCTCCTCGTCAGCAACTTTTTGAGCCGTGTTATCAACGTTTTTTGTCGTGATTAGTGGTAATCGTCATTTGTCAACATAATCGTCATCATTATACCACCATCTAATCTTAAAACCGGGCCTAAGGCATAATATTTGAGATTTAATCATTTCGAAGACTAATGAACTGCAAAGATTATTTTGGCTTTCTTGAACAGAACATTCATTCCTCTGAGAGCAGGTTTTACCTGATCGCAATGGGTTTCTTTAGTTTGTGATGCACTGAAGTCAACCAGCTCTCCTTATTTATTCATAATTTCCGCTTCTTCTCCAGTTTTGCTCAACCTGCATTCTGCTGCTGAGGTCGTCATGGTAAAACCTGAACAGATTAAGGCTGGCCTAATGTGTCACTGAACTTCACTGATCTGATCGCTGTTGACGCGGTATTGAATGAAATCTGAACAACAATGACAGTTGCTTTTCATTATAACGAGAGAGAGAGAGAGAGAGAGAGAGAGAGAGAGAGAGAGAGAGAGAGAGAGAGAGAGAGAGAGAGAGATGAGACATTACAACCACCCACTCCACCCCCGCAGCTACCACGACAAAATCACCACAATCACGACCATTACCCATTTTATCGAAATACACTACTTTACTTGCCTCTATCTGTCTGTCTGTCTGTCTGTCTGTCTGTCTGTCTGTCTTTCTCTGTCTCTATCCTCTCTCTCTCTCTCTCTCTCTCTCTCTCTCTCTCTCTCTCTCTCTCTCTCTCTCTCTCTCTCTCATGTCTGTGTGCGTTCCAGTATGTGTTCATATATGTGTATCCATGTAAGTAACACAGTATCCCCTCCTACTTCAGTTATCGTGGAGGACGCAGGTCCGCGACATTCCCACCCCCTGTCCTCCACGCCACCCCCTATTGATGGGACTGGCTGACTTCATCCATCCCTCATGGCACTGGCCCTCTCCTCCCTGTGACCAGGTCTGTTTCCTGACACGTGGGGTCTGCAGACAGGAACCCGGACCTCATCCATCACCCCTCTCACTGACCACTGACATCTCACTCCTGCCTTTCTTCGCTGACCGGACCCCCTTCACTGACCAGTGGGAGGCCGCCTTTCAATCTGAACTCACTGATAGATGATGGCCAGACTGTGTGAAGGACTCTCCGGGGATTGCTATCTAATTACCCAATAATGACTGCATTGTTCTGGTGGTAATACAAAAGGTTAAATATATAATGCCCAGAGTGTCAAGGAAGAATGGCAAGGGTTAGTATGGTACAAAGCACGCACAGAGAGAGAGAAAGAGAGAGAGAGAGAGAGAGAGAGAGAGAGAGAGAGAGAGAGAGAGAGAGAGAGAGAGACAGACAGACAGACAGACAGACAAAACGGACAGAATGGAGACACACACACCAAACCCGTGTGTGAGTGTGTGAACGTATGGCTGGGTGCTCAGAACACTTCTAGAAGAAAGATGATTTCAGGGCAAGTTGAAAGCTTGTGTTCTGAGAACCATGACAAACGGTACAAGTGAGCTGTCTTCATCTCGCAAAATGGCGTAATGTAGTACATGAAGGGCAGCTAACAAACCTCCCTGGCATGTTTGAAACTCGTCCATCACAGATATTGTTCACTGCGCAGTGGAATATCGCACGTGTGTCGTTTGATCGTGACCAAATATTACATACATTTTACCATGTCATGTTGCAGGATTTTTGTGAATACATTGATTGTTCCCGTAAGTTTCTGTCGAAAGGCTGGTGCGAGTTTCGCGCACGCGCGCGCGCGCGTGTGTGTGTGCGTGTGTGTGTACACGTGTGTGTACACGTGTGTGCGTTCGTGGTTATGCGTGCGTGCGCGCGCAGGTACATGTGAGTCAGTGTGTCTTTGCTTGTGCATTGTAAGCGCATGCATGCATTTATGTTTGCTTGTGTGTGCTTACATGTGTGTGTGTGTGTGTGTGTGTGTGTGTGTGTGTGTGTGTGTGTGTGTGTGTGTGTGTGTGTGTGTGTGTGTGTGTGTGTGTGTGTGTGTGTGTGTGTGTGTGTGTGTGTGTGTTGATGTCCGTACATGCATACACGTATGGGTGTGAAGTTATGCACCAAAACCATTCATATTATCTGGATATAATCAGTCTTGCATGACAAACTGCCATCAACATTGTATCTGCTAATAAATAATGCATAGCAGCACTGATTTGTGATTGGACAGGAGTCTGTTCAGAAGCTGAGACAGACTGACAGACAGACAGACAGGCAGACTGACAGACAGACGGACAAATTTCCTGTAATGTCTTCAATGCACCACAGACAGACTGGCTGCCCAGTGCATCTCACGGAACGACCCATAACGCGTGCAAGAGCTTGCAGCGCCATTTGGTCCGTTCCACTCTACATATATATTTGCTAGCTCGCGCAAACCCGACCAGTGCTAGTGGACCGTGAATCAGGCTGCCATGTTCAACATTAGAATCCATCAGATGCCAGACGACTGTCTGTCCTTCACACTGTCCTGTCCACTGGAGAGGAAAGGAGGGGCCGGGGGGGGGGGGGGGGGGGGGGGGGGGGAAAAAGAAATGGTTCATTTCAGACGAACGTATACGGCAGTCCCGTCTGGGTCAATGTCTGTGGGCATGCCTTGTAGCAGTCACTGGTCAGTGTCTGTGGGCATGCCTTGTAGCAGTCACTGGTCAGTGTCAGTGGGCATGCCTTGTAGCAGTCACTGGTCAGTGTCTGTGGGCATGCCTTGTAGCAGTCACTGGTCAGTGTCTGTGGGCATGCCTTCTAGCAGTCACTTTCATGGTCGTCGGCTTATCTTGTAACATGAATGAGTGAGTAGGAGGTTAGTGGGAGAGGGGACGGGGATGTGCGTGGATTATGGAATGGCTTCAAAAATGGAAGAGTAGAGAATCGATGAGCTGGTTGTAGACAGGCCTACAACACTTACTGAGGCTGAATATAAACGCAGATATTGTAACAATAATAATTATAACAACCACAATAATAATGATAATGACAATAATGACAAGAACAATAATAATAATAATAATAATAATAATAGTAATGATAATAATAATAATAATCATAATAATAATGATAATGATCTTACTAATATTGACAATAATAATAATGATGATGATGATAATAGTAATAATGATAATGATGATGAAAAAATAATGATAACAACAATAATAACTATAATGGTTATACAAGAAGAAGAAGAAGAAGCAAAAGAAGAGTAACACTACTGCTGCTGCTGCTGCTGCTATTGCTGCTGCTACTACAACTACTACTACAACTACAACTGCTAGCGACGGCAATAACACAATGAGTGACATTGTTGAATACTACTAACTATAAATGAAAGCCATCAGTGTGTACTTTCCAGGCGATTACACACACGCGCGCGCGCGTGCACACACACACACACACACACACACACACACACACACACACACACACACACACACACACACACACACACACACACACGCACTTTGATTCAATATCATTTAAAGTGCAAAGACATTACACACACACACACACACGCACACACACACACACACACACACACACTTCCGGCAAGATGGCGATTGTGTTGACAAGATAGTAAGGTCTCGCTGATTTTTTTTTTAAAAAAAAAAAAGTATGTCCAACGACGAAAAAGAAAGTCTGAATTGCAATATTCAAAAGCCCACGAAGAAAGGAAAGAAAATCTGCGCGGAGAGTTACGGAAGAGTGATTGGTATCTTCCTAAATTGGAATCTTTGCTCCAAATCGATCATCGGATTTCCGAAGGCCAGCCACAAGGGGTACAGCACCATGGCAGAGGCCAGAGAGGCCATGCGAGAGCTGGACGCCCGAATCCGGCTCTACGGGGAGGAGAACCAAACTGCTCAGCACGCAACTAGAAGAGGAGACCAATAGGTCAGTAGAACACAACAGCGACACACAAACAGAGAAAAAAACACAGATAGAACGAGTTGTGATGCAAATAACTCGCAATATGACGCAAGCATGGCTAACTTGTCATTACAAATTGACGTTCAATGCACTTGCAATGAAAAGAACAACGAGAGATCCCTGAAATGCTCAGATTGTAATAGGAAAAATACATTATTCTTGCACTAAACTACCAAACATACCAAATTTGTATATTTGCAAAAACGCAAAGAAAAATTACATGTCAGATATGCGCACTACCTTTGACGAAACAAATGACGGAAGCGATTGAAAGAAAAGATGATTTGCAGCATGAAAGGTCAGAACACACCACGTCCAAAGGAACAAATGACAACACTCTGTATGAGCTGATCGAAGCGCTCAACCAAAAGACAGATAATGCTACAAAACATGGAACGAGCCATTGTAAAACTCACTTAGCAGTTGCAACACTCTGACGAACGAGGGGGTGACGCATTCGCACAGATAATTCATGCTCTGCAAGAAAGACTAGATAATCAACCAAAGGTCGTACGCCCAACTTAACCATACTCAAGAGGCCAATGTTCACAGACACACCCCTTTGAAAGAACCAGCAAAGATTGCGGACGCACTATCTACCAACACAGACAAAAAAGGAAGCTCAAAGAAAGGAAATAAGAAAGAACACAATGGCAACTTTATGACAACATCATCTGAGATGCTTATCGAATCTCCACATCCAAAGGGGAAAAAGGATGAAACCGAAACAAAAGAAGCAGAAGAAGACTCTCCTACCCTGACCTTAACCACGCCCATTCCCTCTCTGACAGTCTTTGCCTAGACTCCCAGAGTGACATCACAAGCACTGACTCAGACGAGGAGAGTTCTATTGGAGAGGAACAAGGTCAGGAACTATCCACTCTCCACATCTTACATGACTCAACCCTACGTGGAATCAACCCAGAGCGACTGGCGAAGTCCTATGGGTAAAAGGTTTCAATGACAAAAGCACCAACAATAGAGGAATGCAACAGACTGGATATGAAAAACGAAAAAAAAAAATCCTGATGTGATTCTTTTTTCACATAGGAATCAACAATCTCAGAAAGTCGTCACCAAACAAATCCAGCAAAAAATGGTAAAATGCGTCAGTAACATCAAAAAGCAATGTCCAAAGTCGAAAATAGTCATCAGCAACACCATCCCCACGCTTGACTAAGAGTTGGGCGGAAAGAAAGAGATAGTTAATGCAATGGTATTCGCGAAACTCAAGTCAAAAGATGATGTGACATTTCTGCAACATGAAAACCTGACAAAGAGACAAAACGCCATGCAGGATGAAATTCACCCCAACCCAAGAGGATCAGGTCTTCTAGCCGGCAACATCGGACGACATATTCATTCTGTTGTATGGGGGAAAAACAGAAACACAAGGAGCATGTGAAGCAAACAGAACATGAGTCGAGGCATGAAGAATCTACTAAAAAGAGGACAACTAGAGATTTTCGAGAACAGAAGGAGGCTTACAGCTCTGAAGAGGAGAAAGAACAAAAGCGCTTCATCAGACATCAATACCAAAGAGAGCTAGAAATCAACAAAAGACGTAATGCAATGATGCAAGACCGACCAACAACTAAGTGGAACGAAAAGAGACAAATCGGAATTCCCCAGCACTTGCATGACTTTGTGCAACATGAAAGCTACCATGGAGACAGGGAAACAAACCGAGACAAAAATGATATGAGGACAGAGAACAAGATTTTTACAGCCCTGTAAAACAGAAAAAAAACTACTACAGAGACAGAGAAAGGAACCCAGTCATAACTTTGGATGATTACAGAAAACAATATTCCTGCAACAATGAACATTACGAAAACTACCATGGAGAGTGAGAAGAAACTGACACAGAAATGGAGATGGTCACAGAAAACAATACTTCTTCAACAATGAACAATACGAAAACTACCATGATATCAGAAAATGGAAACCGACTCAGAAATGGAGGTGGTTACATAAAACAATACTTCTACAACACTAAACAATACGAACGATACAATGGAGACGGGGGAGGAAACCGACACAGAAACGGAGAGGGTTTCAGAAAGCAAGACAGCTACAGCCATGAACAACACGTAAGCTACCATGGAGACAGGGGAGGAAACCGAGGCAGAAATGGGTATGAATACAGAGAACAAGACTTCTCCAACTCTGCCAGGAAAGCTACAATGGAGACGGGGAAGGAAACCAAGTCAAAAATCGGGATAATTACAGAAACCAACGTGTCTACAACCATAATCGTGACGAAAGTTACCAAGACGAACGGGAAAGAAACAACAGAAATGAAGTCGAGAACAGAAATCAGCATTGCTACATCCATGGACAATACGAGAGATAATGTGAGAAAAGGGGGACTTCACGACTACAATACATGGGAAAATAAGATAGATACTACAATTGAGAATGAAATGAATACATATATAAACAAAATAACCCCAACAAGATAAATACCCCTGATATTACACAACTGCAACATGAACAAACACTACCCTTATTGAAAAACTCCATAAATTTGAAGAGGATAAGGTAATTGAAATAATATCGAAATACGAAATCATATTTATACAGGAAACGCATTTGAACAAGGATTCTTGCAGCAAAATACAAATACCAAATTTTTGCACCTGGTATACATTACTGTCGTTCTAAAAGAGCAAAGGCTCAGAAAGCATCAGGGGGGATTTCAATCTTTATCAAGCAACGCCTAAGAGAACTTATTACTCTATTACCTCAGAATAATAGTGACATTGTTTGGTTAAAAATGAAAGTGTCATGTTACAGGATGTGCGAAGGTGTCGTGTGCACATGTTGTTTGTATATATCAACAGTATTAAGATTGAACGTCAGAGGTATTGGGGTATTGAGAGAAAAAAAGATCATGTGATGTGTAGGCATCGTTTTGTTGGATAGTGGCCCGGGTGGAATACTGCTTGGGAGCGCTGCGCGCGTTATTATTTAACTTAGCTAGATATATATTTTTTTAATCACTTGCTCTACGCCAGCCGGGGGAGTTGCATGGTCTGTTTATTTACGGCGATTGAAGACCGATGCAAGGCTGATGCATCGTTGAGGTATTTTTGTCATTGATGTTTAACTGGGGAGAAGTGAAATCTTCGGGGGAAAATTGAAGAAAACATTTGTATTGAAAAGAATAGAAAAGAATAAGAACCAGTGTGGTTACAGCTGTAACATTTCTTTATAATGGGGAAAAGAAAGGAAAAGTAATATTTAAAGTAAAAACTTGTAAGAAAAAGGTTACTGTTTACATCTTCATGTTGAAGTGAGTCTCCTTAGTTATTGTAGAACTGCACGTGGTGTTGACCGAGTGTGTTGACAGGTTGCCTGTCTTCACGCCGGGCCCGGCCACGGGTGGGAGTGATTGAAGGTGGCGGAGGTGCCGGACCCGACCCCAGCCTGGGACGGGTGGCGGACCTCGCCTGCAGTACCTTTCCTCAAGGAGGAGGAATCATGTGGGTGAAGAATGTCTTTGGTGCATTCTCCTGTGTTGATGAAGAATGACTCTGGCGTAGTTCCCCATGTGGATGAAGAATGACTCTGGCGCATTCGCCCATAATGTAATAACTCTACTTTACGACCTCCACTGTTGTGAATTGGATTTGATTGTTTTCCTGTGTCGAGATTATAAGCTAATGATATATGATATAGATACGGTGATGATGGATAGTGACATAGACTCCATGTTTTATGAATGTGTCAGTTGAAGGGGAAACAGTACCGGTGTTACCTCCTTGGTGGAGAGGAGGTGTGTTTGTATCATCATGGTGTTACCTCCTCCTGGTGGAGAGGAGGTGTGTTTTGTGTTTATTTTGTGTTGCCTCTCAAATGGAGAGGAGGTGTGGATAAGCTGATTTGGGCATTGTATGTATTAATTATATTTGTATTCCCGTAGGAGGAGGGGAAGGAAAAAAAAAACTTTTTTCGGTGTCGTGTATTTATTTGACGCGCCTTGGGTGAAAGGAGTGATTGCGCGCGTTTGCGGAGTTTGCTTTGGCGGTGGTGCGTGCGTGTGTGGCACGACTCCGGAAAGCATGACAGAAAGCAACAGGTAAAACAGTTTATATGGGCAGTGTATACATACCACCCAAAAATTCATCTGTTGGAAAGGATTACACAAATAAAATTTTGGAATAATATAGAAGCTGATCTTGTGAAATTATCATATATAAACGAACAAGTAATACTATGTGGGGATTTTAATGCCAGATCAGGAACGATTTCGGATTTCATTACAATGGAAAGAGAAAGCAACATATATTCTTTGCCTGAAGATTATCCTTTTAGTAATACAGCAAAAATATGCTCAATGGATAAATATGTTTATAAACACGAGAAAAAAAACTTTCATCCCTGTGCATTGACTGTAACATGAACATTTTAAATGGGAGGACTCTGGGCGATCTACAGGGGCAATATACTTGCTTCACACCCAAAGGCTGCATTGTGGTTGACTATTTCTTGTGTTCACAAAAAATATTGACGGACATAATAGACATGACAGTCCATAATTTAACAGATTATTCAGACCATTGCCCCAAATCGTAAAAAAATTAATCAACATCTTCCATACAAAACTGAATGCCAATTAACTGACAAAGTTCATGTAGCAATAAAATACCATGACACACAGAATAAAAATGTAACGTTGTTTTGGGATGAAAACTCGGATGTGAAATACCAAAGGGCATTAAAATCTTCAGAAATGAAAAAGCGCATTAAATCAATTAATGACATGATGATAATAGACGGCGGAAAGCATTTTAAATCCACGATAGTTGTGAATAATGTCGTTCAAGAGTTCACACAAATGCTGAATGACACTGGCAACAAAGTATTGCCTATAAAACAAAAAGAAATGGAAAAAAAGAAAAAGAAAGAATAAAAAGTGGTTTGATGAGGAATGTCAATCGCAACGTCGAGAAGCTAAATCCTTGTTAAACGCACTAAACAGACAGCCATTCAACAAAATACTTCACCAAAAATATTTCGTTGGAAGCAAAACATATAACAAAACTAATAAAAGAGAAACAGAGACTGTACAAACAAAATTCAATAACTTTATTGAATAGAAACTTGTCTCAAAATCCAAATGCAGTTTGGAAAACCTTAAAGGAATTACAAACCATGGAAACTCAAGAACATGCACAGCACCTACCAATCAAAAGATGGATGACACATATTGAAAAACTAATAGGAAAAGAAGTTGAAATAAAAATAAAGAAGTAGCACAGAGAAGAATCAAGGGAATAAAGGTATGAAAGCAGCTCTGGGTGACGTTCACGTAGATTATGAGATATCAGATTTAGAAATTCTAAAAGCAATAAAGAATTTTAAAAAGAACAAATCTCCTGGAATAGACGGATAAGGAATGAATTTAAAAAAAACAACACAACAACTGGGATTTCAGGTGCACACTGAATCCAGTTCTCAACTCAGCAGTTGCGTTGAAGAAGTCGGCAGGATTGCCGACGAAAGCTACGCACACAGTGAGTAGCCGTCTTTAACTGAGTGACCTGTTTAGTCTGGTAGCCATTATGGGATTTCAGAATTGCTACCCACATTGAAAAACATTTTAATTTAATTTTTTTAAAAAACCTGGTCAATATCCAGATTTATGGAAAAAGGGCCTTTCGGTTCCTATTTACAAAGGAGGAGACAAAAGGAACCCTAGCAACTACAGGGAAATAACTCTTAATTGCTCATTAAACAACGTATTATGCCAAATACTAAATACTCGAATAAAAAATCATTTGTATCAAATAATCTTTTATCTAATTGTACAAGCAGGTTTCAGAAAAAACACACAGAACTGCAAATCCTATTTTTGTCTTAAAAAGTATAGTAGAGCGTACATTAAAATCGCGTAACAGCAGATTATATACATGCTTTGTCGATTTTCAGACAGCATTTGAGAATATTTCCCATGAAGGTTTATCAATAAAATTACAAAGATTTGGCATTCGGGGTAGATGGTTTGATTTAGTCAAAAATATGCACATAAAATGCACAAATCTTTTCAGTTGTTAAAAATGGAGCTTGCTATTCAGTATATGTACCAAGAGGAATTTTGCAGGTAAACTCCTTGAGTCCAACATTCTTTAATATGTTTATAAACGATCTAACAAACAACATTCCAACTGAGGATTCGCTATCACTGGATCATTCGAGCAATACAAGAATACCTGCTTTATTGTATGCAGACGACCTTGTACTCCTTGCAACATCGAAACTAGGTTTACAATCAAAATTAGACCAATTACATTTATATTGTAAAGAGTTAGGGTTACTAATTAACATTGAAAAGACGAAAATACTAATATTTTCCAAAACAGAACCCACAACTCCATTATTTTTTAAATGTGGTACAAATTTCATTGAAACAGCAGAGCAATACAAATATCTTGGAATAATATTTCATAAATCAGGAAAACTCGACATCGCAGCAGGAACAACTAAGTAACCAAGGTAATAAAGCAACATATTCCTTAAAAAGAGCATTTAAAATCAAAATCTTAATTTTCAATTCGTTTTAAATTTGTCTGATAGTCTTATTTCACCAATATTGATGTATGGCGCAGGTGTATGGCTACCTTTTGCTTAAAATTAAATGATAATTTCAATTTAGAAAATCTGTTCAATCATTGCCTTTCAAATGATTTACCACATGAACATACTCAACACAACTTCTTCAAGCAAATGGTAGGTGTACACAAAAAGCTACAAACTTAGCTGTAATTGGAGAACTCGAAAGTTTTCCAATTAGCTTAACAATAATCCATCAGATAATACATTTTTGGTATTCTATTTTAGAATCTGAAGACAACTCGCTTATCAAGATCATAATTTATACACTAACATCTTAACCATGAAGATCATCAAACTCCTTGGTTTAAATTTGTCGAACAAATTATCAGCCTACTGGGACTGAAGCATGTTTGGAATAACCAGCATATTTTTAATATTAACAAGTTATGCTATGTGGTAATGATGATTATGTATTATTTTGGGAAAAAAAAAAACAGAAACAGAATAAAAACTAAAATTTTTATAACAATATTACTACTGATTACAGAATGGAATCATATTTAGCAAACTCTTTCATAAGCTTCAATAAAAAAAAAGCATTATGTAAATCAAGGATTTCCTGTGAAGACTTAAAATAGAAAAAGGTAGATATACTAAGACACCAAGAGAAAGAAGATTGTGTGTGGAATGTAATGAAGAAGAAGACGAAATTCATCTCTTAGAGAAATGTACAAGATATAACGATATAAGGAGACGGTTTTTAAACACATCAGAGACAAATACAATATACAATATGCCACCTATCTTAATAACAAATGACGTACTTACCAGCGAGATCTCAAAATGTGTGGATGCTATTTCAAAGTGTCGATAAGCTAAAATGCATGACAAGTACAACTTGATATAACATAATGATAGCTGGATACAACAACAAGCATGAATATTACTTGTTCTTTCCATTTTTTTATGTTAAGATGTCACTGAATGTTTTAAACAAATATCCCTTGTTTAGCAGAGCGTGCTTCATCTAACAAAGTGGATTCATGTCTTTTTTGTTTTGCTGTTGATAATTCTGCTACTATTTTTTCTGCTCCTATTGTTGTTTCGTTTACTATCAAGTCTGACTCCCAGTCCAACTGCACCAACAGTCTTTAAAAGCGGGCACACAAGCACAACAAATATGCAAGGCGATTTGTGAAAATGATGGATTTGAGGATCAACACATACACATGTCTACCCTTTGTCTGCTACAACCCTTCTGACTGAAAAAAAAATAAAGCATTGAGGATGGTGGAAGGGACGGAAAAGGTGTCTGCGTGAGGAGAGAGGGAAGGAAGATACAGCAAGAGGCATTCCAGTCCGCGGAAGGAACACAAACATTCAAGCAGTGAACATCACTTGTGACTGAACCTCAGCACAGCCGAGACTGCTGTAAACACAGAATGGCCAATCCCGTGGTCTGTCGCTATCCACTCTCCATGATTTAACGTCGTCGTCGTCATCGTTTTCGTTGTTGTTGTTATTGCTATCGTTGCTGTTTTGTTTTTAGAGTACACACACACACACACACACACACACACACACACACACACACACACACACACACTCTCTCTCTCTCTCTCTCTCTCTCTCTCTCTCTCTCTCTCTGTCACACACACACACACACACACACACACACACACACACACACACACACACACACACACACACACACACACACGCACACACACACACGCACATACATACATACGCGCGTTTACTGATAGTCGTGTACGCACAGAGGCTCCGCGAACTACTGGCGTGATATTTCTGAGGCTGTTCTCTTTGTTTTCTGAAATGGGTTTAATCCGACTCTCTCCGCCACCACTCCCTTCCCTTCTATTTCCTCCCCTCCCCCCTACAATCCACCTTCCGCCCCATCCCTAACCCGTGCAAAGATACCCATAAACGCGAATAGCACAATGGCACAAACCCCAACGCGCGAGTTGAAATGTCGAGAGGTTCAAATGATAAATGTCAAAAAGCACGAACATTCAGTGTTAAAGACGCAAACCGATCTTTTCAACACAAACTGCTCTCTCTCTCTCTCTCTCTCTCTCTCTCTCTCTCTCTCTCTCTCTCTCTCTCTCTCTCTCTCTCTCTCTCTCTCTCTCCCCCTTTGTCTGCTACAACCCTTCTGGAAAAAAAAAAGAAAGAAAAAATTTAAAGCATTGAGGATGGTGGAAAGAAAAAAAGCGAAAGTCATACCTATCTACAAAGCAGGTGACAGCCCAGACCCTGCAAACTACAGACCAATCTCAGTCATTTTCACTATTTCCAAACCTTTGGAAAAACACATATACAAACACACACATTACACCACCTTAATACATACCACTTGCTTCATTCAAAACAGTCCGGGTTCCGACAGAACCATTCATGCCACTCAGCCCTAATCAACCTGGTTGATGACTGGCTAAATAGCATTAGCAACAACAGATACTGTGGTGTCCTACTTATTGATTTCAAAAAAAACATTTGATGTGAAAGACCATAACTTTCTTCTTAGAAAATTAAGATTGTATGGCTTATCTACAAAAACTCTTACGCTTTTTCACTCATATCTCACAAATAGGCAACAATGTGTAAAAATCAATACAACTTTCTCTTCATTTCAAACACTTTCCTATGGCGTCCCACAAGGCTCTATCCTGGGTCCCTTACTGTTCACAATTTACATCAATGATTTACCTCTCCATATCACATCCACCTGTGAACTCTTTGCTGACGATACAACAATACATACAAATCATTCTGATGTTACTGTTCTTGCACACACTTTACAAGAAAGTGCGAATGACCTCGTCAAATGGACTGAACTAAATCACATGTCGCTTCACCCTCAAAAAACTAAATCCATGCTTATCACAACCCAGACAAAAAAACAAAATCTCACTATTAAGTTTCCTCCTGTACATCTTAAAAATGAACCCGTTGAACAGGTTACATACCTCAAAGTGCTAGGAATAACAATTGATAACAATATGAGTTGGCAAGCTCACATAACCTCACTATGCAAAAAAGTTTCACAGAAAGTTTATCAACTCTCCAAAGTCAAACGTTTCCTCGACCTGCATTCACGCAAGCTCTTTTCCAGCCTCATATTCAATGATACATAGACTATGGATCTACTCTATGGGACTGTGCTAGCGCTAACACCCTCAAACCATTGTTAAGCCTACACAAGCGAGCACTCAAATTAGTCCTAAAAAGCAGTAGTCTTCTGGACTCGGAAAATAAAAAGATTCAAGTTCTCCCCTTAATTGTCTGAGATTAGAATACAACAAAGGGATCATAGTGCACAAGATTATGTCTAAAAAGGCACCCACAACATTAGTTCACAGATTCTCAATAAATTCCTCAAGGACTCTACCCAAACTTCATGTCCCTGTTCCTAGAATTGACTTATTCAAATCCAGTTTAACATATTCAGGTTCCTGTCAATAGAACTCGCTCCCTGAAACAACCAAACAACGCCAATGCATATCAACCTTCAAACACCATTACTTCAACCATCTTATGTGCCAGTACTTGCATACTCCGCCATAAATCCACCACCAAACCACCGCCACCCTCTTTGCCTTGTGTATGTACCTGACTATTTAGAAAGTGTTTTTGTACTTGAAAAGCACATGTATGCTATTTTGTTTAGTAAGTATGTCTTATGTGAGTACGTGTGTTGTGTGTGTGTGTGTGTGTGTGTGTGTGTGTGTGTGTGTGTGTGTGTGTGCGTGTGTG
>JADBJO010007517.1:35000-42500 GCA_016801955.1 Conus betulinus | reverse complement strand
GACAGAGAGAGATTGTTGCTGAAAGCATAGAACTACTACTACTACTACTACCACCACCACCACTACTACTACTGCTACTACTACTACTACTATTTACTACTACTACTGCTGCTGCTGCTGCTGCTGCTACTGCTACTACTACTACTTCTACTACTACTACTACTACTTACTACTACTACTACTACTACTACTACTACTACTACTACTACTACTACTACTATAACAACTACACACCTCTCTAGGGATGACTGTGCTTTGAACATCTGAAGAACTACCAAGCACACCCACACACAAACACCAAACGTCAAAACACAAGGCTCCCAGTCCGCAGTATATTACAGTGGTGATCCTTCCGTATGTACATTCCTCTCCTCATTATCAACTTACCCTGGAAAATTAGGCTACCACTGGGCATTATACTAAACATTTGAAAGGGGTCGATGACTCGTTCGGCTGCGGTTGAAAAAATCCCCTTTATTAAGTAGTGTGTGTGTGTGTGTGTGTGCGCGTGTGTTTTTGCGTTCGTTCGTGCGTTCGTTCGTGCGTGCGTGGGTGTACGTGTGTGTGTGTGTGTGTGTGTGTGTGTGTGTGTGTGTGTGTGTGTGTGTGTGTGTGTGTGTGTGTGTGTGCGCGCGCGCGCGCGTGCGCCTGTTCTTCTTCTTCTTCTTCTTCTTCTTTCCGTCATCGTGATCCTCATCATTTATGTCACCAGTCATTATTATGAGCATGATTGACGTCGCTCTCGCTGTGGTTGTTGCTATGGGTGTTGTTGTTCATCATCACATCAAACTAACAATGAAAACAGGCGTGATGAAATGGGGTGTTTCACAGACTAATGAGTGACGGAGCCTCCTGGCATTGGCAGCTGTGGAATTTTAAAGCAGCTCTGGGAGAAATCATTTCGATAACAACGGACTTCCTTTGTTTTCAATGCTTCGAATTAAGCCCTGTCTCTTTATCGTTTATTTTTGATATTCATTCATTTGCAGTTCTGGCGCAGAGAACACATGCCTTTGCTGCAGTGGTCCTCTTCATAAGATCTGAAGAAATTAAGGATGTCACCAGGTTTTGATCACTGTTGGCAGGAAATTGAATGAAGCCACAACAACAAAGACAACTGTTTTCATTAAAGACAAGGAGGGGGAGGGAGAGAATTAGCCACTGACAAACACCTGCCTATAGGGAACTGTTTTCGTTTTGCTATGGCATTTGTTTTTGTTTTTTTTCTGGAGGCGACCGTTCCCGGAATGTCTTAATGTGAGCAGCTACTCGTGTCAGCACCTTTGTTTTTCTTCCCTTTTCTGCTTGTACGTTCAGTTTTATGTACGTGTGTTGATGTCCTCGGATTAGTTTCGCCCAGTCAACGTTCAGAACGACATTTCTATATTTTCTGCTCTTGTGTCCTGAAAATCTGAAAATCAACAAATGTCACCGTGTCCCTTCTATTGTGTTGCTCTCGTTATGTAGTTTGTACAGCAGAGGGAATTTCTCTTGTAAATTCCTTCAGTTTATTCGCGACGAAAGAAGCTTTCTTTCCAGGGTACTACTGACTGAGATCTTTCGGACAGGAAAAAAACAGGAAAGAAAGACGGTGCTCAGTGACGCAGCAGGGTCATGAAGATTTCAGATTTAATTCATTATAATGATTTTCTTGTTCCGTTTTATATTACCAATTCCCACTGTTAAGTTTGCTTAGAACACCATTCTCGATCTCTCCCCCACGTGTCCTGCTATACAATATCCTTTACCTGCTTGTCCTTATCACAAATCACCCATCCCGGAGTCCTGGAAAGCGTTGGGGCAGCTCAGAAGACTTCACAACCAGCTTCCTCTACTCCTCCCGGTTCTCAGACTCTCTTAGCAGTTGCTGAATGTGAGGCCAGTCCATGCACTGATGTTGTCCTCCCATCTCTTTCTGTGTCTTCCTCTTCTGCCTCCTCGCACTCTTCCTTGTAGAATAGTTTTTGGCAAGTCCCGTTGATCTTGATACATGACCATACAATTTACCGTCTTTTCACTGTGGACAACAGGTTTTCGCATGGTCCAATTCATTGCCTTACTCTGGTGTAGACCTCAATGTTGGTAACGTGGTCTTTGTATGAGATGTCAAGGATCTTGCAGTAGTATTTCATCTCTAATGGCTGAATTCTTCTCTCAAGTTCAGCTGTCAGAGTCCGCGTCTCACTGGCATAGAAAGATATGACAATTACCTGGAAGCGCATCAGTCTGAACTGGAACTGATTGTGGCGTTTCTGTCATTCCAGACAGGCCTTAGTCTGGCTAGCGCTGCTCTTTTGCACACCTCTGGAGAGCACTTCAGGTTTTGATCCCTCATCTGAAAGAATTGCCCTGATCTACTCGAGGTTTTGAACTGTGTTTTAGTTCTTTTCCCTTGATAGCGATGTTAGCTTTGATGCTGTGGGTGTTGTTGGTCGTAAGTTTTGTATTTTCAGCGCTGATCTCCATGCCAAATGCAGCAGAAGCTTTGTCAAGGCACTCTGCTAGGTTGGCTAGTTCCCTGCTCATCTGTTGCTAGCCTATCAATGTCATCAACAAAGCGTAGGTTTGTTACTATCTGCCACCGTTGCTTATTGAGCTTTTACATCCCTGCAGTGTGTCAATCATAATTCTTTAGGCAAATGTTGAACAGAGCAGATGAGAACAAACAGCCTTGTCTCACTCCAACAATTGTCTCGGACAGTCTCTTATTGAGGAAGACTGCGCTGGTGGCTTTATCGTAGAAGCCTTCTGTGGTCCTGATCATGTTGGCGTTGATGTATGACCTTATAGTTTGCCGTAAGGCTGCATGCCACACCCCCTCCAGAAGGCTTTTTTTAAATCCACAAACAGTAGTACAGGTCCTGGTGATGCTGATGATATCTCTCACACATTATCCTCGGGTTAAAAAAATCTTTTCGGCGGTACTGTGGCCTGCTCTAAACTCTGCCTGTTCTTCAGCAATGATCTTTTGCGGCTTCAGTCTGCGGCTTCAGTCTGTTTGAAAATGATGATCTTCACCATCCCTTGCTTGGGTGACTGATCAGATTGATGGTTTGGTAATGTTGGCAAAGTTGTAAACTGCCTTTGTTGGGAAGAGTGATGAATAGGGATTGGGTCCATGGAGTTGGCCACCAAAAAGCGAAGACGTGGCGGGGACCCGGTTATTGACAGGAACACGGCAAGCTGGCAACTAGAGCACCAAAGGCGCTCGTGTGTCACAAGTAAGTTACAGTTCGTTTCGAAATAGCGACCATCACCGAAATTAACATGAATATATAAAAACACGCTAACTTCTGCGGTATTTGATGCGAAATTGAAAAAAAGAAAAGTGTTAAGAAATAGATAGATAGGCAGATAGGTTGATAGATACATAGGTAGATTAGATTGATAGACAGACAGATAAATCGATAGATAGCATATATATATATATATATATATATATATATATATATATATATATATATATATATATACAATAAAACAATAAATTCCAAGGATAAGTACCGAGCACCATTCCAGCAACTTACAGTGCAGCTTGGTGTTGCAATGACTGCAAGAAATATTGAATTATAAACAAAGCTTGCTCTTATGTCTTAGATTGTAGTAGAAATAGGGGGGTAATTAGCATTCATATCTGTAGTGGTAGACCATTCTGCCTAACTAACAGTATGTGCTTGAGTGGGTGAATGGGGAATCATAAATGCTTCTCAAAATGAACCTTCAGCAAGCTTATGGTCTCCAAAGGGGGAGACATCTCCAATGGGGAGAAAGCTCACTAACATATAAACTCCATGGGGAGAAAGCTCACTGGTATAACTCCTGGTCAGATGCCAGTATTTCGAAACCTGATTGTTTCTCCTCAGTGACCGCGGAAAGTGGTAATTTGACTCCTGTGCCTTTTTGGTTTTAAGAAGAATGGTATCCCAGAAAAAGGCTGGTGTGCAAATACAGTAGTATGTTTGTTGAGTTGTCAAAAAACCAAGCAAAGGTGTCACCTAAGAAACAAAAAATCATGAAAGAGCAAAACAAGCTACATTTTCTTGTGAAAAGTAGAAAATATAAAAAAAATATATCCTCTTAAGACACAAGTGCTGAGGGCCCTGTTCTTGGAATGAATCCGCAAGGGACTAAATTACAATAACTACTAATAAATTCCAAGGATAAGTACCGAGCACCATTCCAGCAACTTACAGAGCAGCTTGGTGTTGCAATGACTGCAAGAAATATTGAATTATAAACAAAGCTTGCTCTTATGTCTTAGATTGTAGTAGAAATAGGGGGGTAATTAGCATTCATATCTGTAGTGGTAGACCCATTCTGCCTAACTAACAGTATGTGCTTGAGTGGGTGAATGGGGAATCATAAATGCTTCTCAAAATGAACCTTCAGCAAGCTTATGGTCTCCAAAGGGGGAGACAATGGGGAGGAAGCTCACTAACATATAACTCCTGGTCATATACCAGTATTTCGAAACCTGATTGAACAAAGTTGAACAGAAAAAAGTTCACTGGAGGATGGGGTATGGAAGGGGACTTGTGGGAGGGCATGGAAACAAGGGAGGGGATAGGAGGGAAGGGGTGACGTGTGTAGAGGTTGAAAGCAAAGGGTGGAAAGTGGAGAGAAAATGGTGAAATGAGCTGGGAGGGAGAGAGACAATAAAAGCAACAACAATCATCATAACCTTACTAACAAAATCTATAACAGTTAGCAATCATCATTTGCTCTCCATCTAGAAACACCTCTCTCTCGCTGATAGGCAACCCCTTTTTCTGAACACCACAATATTGCTCTTTCATGTTAACCTTAAGCTGAAGTCTTGACGCTGCGCGACTTAAGTTATTCAACGGTGTTTGAAGACAAACTGACATTCCATATGATAAAGCAAGATCATCTGCTAATAGCAAAACAAACAATTCGACAAAAGCCGCAGTTAATGTTGCACCATGTGGTCCCTTTTCGATTATTTCCAGGGCTAGGTGGTTAATACACAAGGAAAAGAGGACAGAGCTACACGCATCGCCTTGTGTGCACATGCTGTATTCTGTAAAACAAGCACCTGACCTTATCTTTGCTTTAACACTACTATACACGCTTTTAACACATTTACAAAGCTTCCTTTTAATTCCATTCTTTTGAAGTGCAAGACAAAGTAACGATCTTGAAACATAACAGAAAGCTTTGTCAAAATATTTATAAAATAACGATCTTGAAACAGAACAGAAGCTTTGTCAAAATAAATAAAAGTTACATAATGATAGTTTATGATTCAGCGAAAGCTGTGTCTGTATTAACGTTAAAAGCATAAACATCTGATCAACAGTGGAATAACCCCTTTTGAAACCTGTCTGATACTCACCAGTAATATCATTTTGCTGAATCCATTTTTGTTGTCTGCAGTTGATAATCAAGCTATGGTTCACGATACTGAAATCGCAAAACGATATCTTCTATAATTACCAGGATCATCAGGTGCGCCATTTTCAGATAATGAAGTGATTATTGACTGTGTCCATTTTTTTTTTCCAGAAACACCCCTTCATCAAAAAAGCACACTAAAGAAATTAACAAAAATGCCAACAGTAAGATCACCACAATATTTAATTAATTCTCCAACAGTTCCATCCCTACCAGCAGATTTTCCACTTTTAAGCTTTAATCATCGATGTTAACATCCTCTTTCGACATTGGACGATCGAAATAAAGCATCTGAGTGTTGTTTCCAGAATAATGAATTTCTCTTACGATATCAATAACATTGTCTCCTGTATGTTTATTTTCATTGAGAGTACAAGTCATCAATAGACATGTCACTTCTTTTGTTTGATATTTTATGCAGGGGCTTCCAAAATTCTTTTTGGTCATTTACTGAATTAACAAGGTTATACGGTAAGATGCTATTGTTTTCTTTTTCTTTCATTGAATTAATTTCTTTTTGTATTCTCTCTTCAAGCTTGACAATACGTTTTACTATCTTCCTTATCTAATTTCTCCGATACGATACGTCCGTGAAAGTCTTCTTGCCTTTTATTTGAATGTATGCGTTCTTGATCACACCAGTCACCGTTTATATTCTGATTATTTATTTTTTAAACGTCTCTTCATGTATTCCACATGTTGTATAATACATGTGTTAAAAATGTCCAAAACTCTATTAACATTTTCGTCAACAAGAGCTACTGCTTTTCGCATCAGTGACAGTGTACCAGTACTATTCATCTGCTCATGAAACAAATAAGCATGTTTATCTAGTCACTGACATTTTTCAATAAACTCTGCTTTTTCGTCTACACGTTGCATGATTTCATTGTTTTGAATGTTTTTAATTCTAAATGCAAGAAGAAAATGATCAGATTCAATTCGTCCATAAAGGTACAAAAAACAGACATATAACAGCAAACCATGTATGGATGCTATGAAATAATCATTCAGCTATTACTGGTTTCCGACATGTATGTAAGCTGACCTTGATGGTCATCATTACATACGCCATTTAGAATGCACAGTCAAAATGATATACACATATTTAATCAAACTGGCAATATCTGTTTCCATTTATCTTCAGATCATCTGTCACTCATCTCTGGACAAAAAATTTGAAAATTATCGGCGATTTCATGTGAATTCAATTCTTGTGAAATATCAGATTTATCAGCTGTTTAAATCTCCTAATACAAGTTAAAACACCTCTGGCATAGAAAGTAAAGCATCAGAAATACAGCTTTCTAGATCATTAATACCAATATCAACATCATATAGAGAGAATAGCATGGTGAATATTCCAGTGGAACTTATGAACAAACATACATATAAATCTTTTGACAAACCCGTAAGATTTTTACAGATCAGAAACATAGTGTTTTTTTTTTTGTTTGTCTGTTTGTTTGTTTGTTATCTGTGCGCGCTTCTTTGACAGAAAGCAAAAGTTCCTTGCTAACCAAACATATAACGCCACCTGAGCGTCTTCCTTGTCTCGTGAAACGAACAGCATGTTTACAAAATAATCTTTATCTTAAAAAAATAGTCGAATGAAGGTCTTTCGCAAATGTTTCTACAAAACATACTTGATCAAAGAGTGCACATAGAATACAAAATCTTCATCGGCAGTCTTTGAAAGCAGGTTGCCAACATTTCAGTGCAAACAAGACTAAAACAAAGTCCATTCCTCCCCGGGATATTTCTGCCGTATTGACTTCTCTCATACGGTCCTGAACATTCTCACCTACACCCTCTTTATGAAAATAATCCCGTTTGTTTCCCGCAGTTTCTGAACAACGCATACGAACAAGCAAATGGAGAGCTACCATCTGTGACGTTATCAGACATATCGCCAAAGAAACAAGATTTTGAAAAACAGTTGCTGGAATTCAACATCGTTTTCATTATCATGAATATCAGTGTTCTTACATTTATTTTGATGGTTAATTTCAGCCGCCTGTGTTACATTCACATGTTGCTGACGTTAACATTACAGGTGCGAACACGGCGTCACGCATCTGCCAC
>JADBJO010007517.1:17500-27500 GCA_016801955.1 Conus betulinus | reverse complement strand
CGCAGGCACATCACAATGATATCAATGATAATAATGACACAGTGTTAGGTAGATAACCAGAGTCTGACCAGTGCTTTGGGCTAATGCACAATGTCAGACATCTGCTAAGTCGTAGCCATGAGACCCGCTTCTTAATGTTTGTCATATCAGTCGTTAATTCCTTTGTCCATCAGCTTCAAATCGTGCGCAGTGTGTGGTCTTGAAACCTAGCAGATGTGCTGTAGCCGATATGGGCTAGTAGTCCGCGCGCATTGACACCTTGGTGAAACTGAAACTGCACGTGTATTACGAGTCGCCTGTCCACCGTTGTCGTGCCAAGATGGCTGTGTTGATGCTTCAAGATGGCTGTATTGATGCTTCAAGATGGCTGTATTCATGCTTCAAGATGGCTGTATTCATGCTTCAAGATGGCTGTACTGATGCTTCAAGATGACCGTATTGATGCTTCAAGATGGCCGCATTGATGCTTCAAGATGTCTGTATTGATGCTTCAAGATGGCTGTATTGATGCTTTAACGCACCAGCATCCAGGACCTGTCATGTCAGCCTAGTGGGTCGGTGCCCTGAGCATCAGAGCGGTTATTAAGGTAGGTAGTATGCGCCGATGGTGTCATTGCACTTGTCTTGCGATACTGTTGAATGTAATAGCAAGAAACTCCAGTTCCGTGGCCCATTCCAATTTTATCTTGTTTTACCCCCCCCCCCCCCCCCCCCCCAGTCCCCCCCCCCCCCCCCCCCCCACACACACACACACACACACACACACACACACATTTTTTCCTATAACGATAACGACACATCAGAGGATTTTTTTTAACGTTGAATCAGCCATGCTATTGTCCCCTGTGGTCAGTTGGGAAATTAGGAAAATGAAAGTGAAAAAAAAAAACAAAAAACCCCTTTCCGCCAAAATGTGTGAAATCGGTTCGTGAGTGTTTGCATAATCTTGTTGACAAATCGGCAGGCACAGAAATCAACGAACAAATCGGCCGGCACGAAATCAACGAACGCTGGTGAAAGTATAACCTTACTGGCATGGATGACAAACCTGTGATGACAAGACGAACTAATCGGCGGGTGGTTCGGCGGAATTTTTCTTCCTTCGCCTCCTCCTCTTCCTCCTCCTCCACCTCCTCCTGATCTTCCTCCTCCTCCTCCTCTTCCTGCTCCTCCTCTTCCTCACGCTCGTCCTACTTCTTCTTGTTCTTGTTTTCCTTGTTCTTGTTTCTTTTCTTTCTTCTTCTTCTTCTTCTTCTTCTTCTTCTTCTTCTTCTTCTTCTTCTTCTTCTTCTTCTTGCAATAGATGCCGACATTGTAAAAGCCCTGCATCTGATCAGCTGGGCTACATGGAACCTGAAAAAATACATTAAAAAAAAAAAAACGGCCTTAAAATCACTCTATCCGGAAGAGAAGTGGACATATTGCTGCTAAACATTTGCTACAGCCTATCATTGTATGCCATTGCAAACGTCTCAGTAGCAATCTAAAATTGGGTTGGAATGTGCATGTGTGCGAGGATTGGTGAATGGATATTTTTGTGTAAGTCTGCATGCATGCACGTGCATGCGTGCGTGCGTGTGAGTGTGTGTGCGTGCTATATATATATATATATATATATATATATATATATATATATATATATATATATATATATATATATATATATATATATATATATATATATGAGTGCTTGCGTGCCTACGTGCAAGCATGCGTGCGTGTGCGTGTGTCCGTACGTGCATGTATGTGTGAGCGTGCGTGCGTGCGTGCGTGCGTGCGAGCGTGCGTGCGTGCGTGCGCGTGTGTGTTGTTGTTGTTGTTGTTGTCTCCAATTTAACGTATTTCCACATTAAGTGATATCATCAGACGAGCGCGCGCGCGCGCGCGCGTGTGTGTATGTGTGTGTGTGTGTGTGTGTGTGTGTGTGTGTGTGTGTGTGTGTGTGTGTGTGTGTGTGTGCGTGTGTGTGTATGTGTGTGTGTGTGCGTGTGTGCGTGTGCGTGCGTGTGTGTGTGTGTGTGTGTGTGTGTGTGTGTGTGTGTGTGTGTGTGTGTGCGTGCGCGCGCGCGCGCGTGCGTGTGCATATATACCTTTTACAGTGAACAGCAGCATTGAAAACAAGAACTGTTGTTGTTCATAGATTTCTTTCTTTTCTTTCTTTCTTTTTTTTTGCGTTATTCTTTCTTTCTTTTTTTCTTTTTCTTCTCTCGTATCTTCTTTTTACTACTTTCTTCCTTCCTTCCCTTCCCTCCACTTGTGTCTCTGTCAGTCTTTGTTTCCTTTCTCCCTTTTTATTTATTTTGTTTGTTTCTTTCTTTCTCTTTCTTTTTTTCCCCTTTTTCTTTGTTTCTTTCTTTCTTCTTTCTTTTTTTCTTCATTTCTTTCTATCTTTCTTTCTTTCTTTCTTCCTTCCTTCATTTCATTTTTTTTTTTTAATTACAATACAAGTATGCATCGCAGAAAAATACAGAAAATTCTCAGGAGATGAAGAGGATGAAAATAGGCAATAAAAGTAAATTTATCACTAACACTTTCTTGAAGAGCAACATTTGAAATAACAGCAAATTGTTCTTTTTGTTCTCACTAATATTTGAAACATTAACAACGTGCAGCGTGGACAAAACGCTGAAACTCCATCGAGCTCTAAAAAGGACGGGAATATAAACCAAACCGTATGAGAGTTTGCCGGCGTCAAAAGTCTAAAAATGTACATTCTTTTGGATTATTCTTTTTCTTGAAAGTGGTAAAGTTTCAGTTATTCACAGACAGCAATTTTGTACATAATGATAATCTTACTGAAAATAATAAACTGGAGGATGGAATTCAATCGTTTTTATGTGATGATATCGAAAGCTGCATTTTCATGAGAATGCTATTTTTACCTATTCTTGACGATCGGGAAATAATTCTTAATGAGAAAGGAGCAATAAGAAAGGTTTCCGACAGTTATTTTTGGGCTTCCGGCGAAATGTGTCTTCCTTCCACAAGAATATGTCCGCATATCAGTCACATGATCTTGCAAAGAGACCAATGTGCATAGAAAAGCCATATAAATGGCTCCATATGTTTTATGGTGATCATGATTATCTTCTCACTTTCTCATACTAAAAATAACAGAAGACATGAAATTCACGACCTTTGTTCGCAAAGAATATTGTTGATGTTTTTAAAAAAAAAAAAAAAAAAACAACATTATTATCTTCATGAAAACCTTCCCATGCAAAAAAAATGTCTGTCCTCAAAATGCATCTGTTCTAATGATACATTTCATATCAAATTTGTCAAACTCTTCTTCGATGAATCGTTCTTTAACATAAAAATAGGATAAGAATTAGCGCTTTCTTTTGCCCAGAGCTTGGCACGGGGAATAGCAGTCACCCGCAGCTGGTCGATCACAAATCAAATCAAAAATCTACGATAATCAGGCAGCCCAGTTTGAAGAAAATCACACAAAAATGGAAGACAGATACGCAGTCTATTTTTTTTTTTTTTGCATGTTCATAGTCTTTATTTGGTCGGTTTGTCTAACAGATGACTTCAAACAAAGAGAATCAAACACAAACACAGAAAACAACTTAACTGTGCACATTTTTCATCTTGTTGTCTCCTCCCCGTTTAGGAGTGAACTTCCCCCCAATCCCAAGGCTTTCATACAGTGCCGAGAGGAAATGAATGAGGGTTGGGTTAAACAATCTGGAACTGTATGCAGTCTGGCCTTAGAGCAACACACACACACACACACACACACACACACACACACACACACACACACACACACACACACACACACACACACACACACACACACACACACACACACACACACACACACACACACACACACCACACACACACACATGCACGCGCGCGCGCACACACACACACACACACACACACACACACACACACACACATACACACATAAACACACACACACACTCCACACACACACACACACAACACACACACACACACACACACACAACACCACGCCGCGCGCGCGCATGCATGCATACACACACACGCATACACGCACACACATACGCACGCACGCACGCACGCACGCACGCGCGCGCGCGCGCGCGCGCACACACTCACACACACACACACACACACCACACACACACACACACACACCACACACACACACACACACACACACCACACACACACACACACACATATCTTGACGTTAAAATTGACAGAGCTACAAAATCCACAACACACACACACACACACACACACACACACACACACACACACACACACACACACACACACACACACACACACACACACACATATCTTGACGTTAAAATTGACAGAGCTACAAAATCCACAACACACACACACACACACACACACACACACACACACACACCACACACACACACACGCACGCACGCGCGCACGCACACACACACACACACACACACACACACACACAACACACACACACACACACACACACACACACACACACACACACACACCTCTGTCCCCAAAACTGCTATTTGAGTTAACAGTTTACGTCATTTTTCAATGCTAACCATCCCTTGCTCTACCTCCCTCCCTCTCCGTCGGTCTGGCTGTCTCTTGCAGCAAACAGACTACTCTAGGCCTAAGACACATATGATGACGACGACAAATGAGCAGAGAATGTCGATGTATCTGTATAGCTGGTCGCCAAACCCACTCTCTCCTCCGCAACCCGCTCTCTCCTCTGTAACCCGCTCCTCTCTCCTCTGTCCCACTCCTCTCCTCCTCCGACCCTCTCTTCTGTAAACTCGCTCCTCTCCTCTGTAACCCGCTCCTCTCCTCTGTAACTCGCTCCTCTTCTCTGTAACCCGCTCCTCTCCTCTGTAACTCGCTCCTCTCCTCCGACCCTCTCTTCTGTAACTCGCTCCTCTCTTCTGTAACTCGCTCCTCTCCTCTGTAACCCGCTCCTCTCCTCTGTAACCCGCTCCTCTCTTCTGTAACCCGCTCCTCTCCTCTGTAACTCGCTCCTCCTCCTCTGTAATCCGCTCCTCTCTCCTCCGATCCTCTCCTCTGTAACTCGCTCCTCTCCTCTGTAACCCGCTCCTCTCCTCCGACCCTCTCCTCTGTAACCCGCTCCTCTCCGACTCCGACCCTCTCCTCTGTAACCCGCTCCTCTCCTCTGTAACTCGCTCCTCTCCTCTGTAACCCGCTCCTCTCCTCCGACCCTCTCCTCTGTAACTCGCTCCTCCTCCTCTATAACCCGCTCCTCTCCTCCGACCCTCTCCTCTGTAACTCGCTCCTCTCCTCCGACCCTCTCCTCTGTAACCCGCTCCTCTCCTCCGACCCTCTCCTCTGTAACCCGCTCCTCTCTTCTGTAACCCGCTCCTCTCCTCTCCTTCTCGTGACCCGCTCCTCTCCTCTGTAACTCGCTCCTCTCTCTGTAACTCGCTCCTCTCCTCTGTAACTCGCTCTCTCTCCTCTCCTCCTCTGTAACCCCTCCTCTAACTCTCCTCTGTAACTCGCTCCTCTCCTCTGTAACCCGCTCCTCTCCTCTGTAACCCGCTCCTCTCCTTGTAACTCGCTCCTCTCCTCTGTAACTCGCTCCTCTCCTCTGTAACCCGCTCCTCTCCTCTGTAAACCCGCTCCTCTCCTCTGTAACCCGCTCCTCTCCTCCTAACCCGCTCCTCTCCTCTCTGTAACCCGCTCCTCTCCTCTGTAACTCGCTCCTCTCCTCTGTAACCCCGCTCCTCTCCTCTGTAACCCGCTCCTCTCCTCTGTAAACTCGCTCCTCTCCTCCCTAACTCGCTCCTCTCCTCTGTAACCCGCTCCTCTCCTCTGTAACTCTCTCCTCTCCTATGTAACCGCTCCTCTCCTCTGTAACCCGCTCCTCTCCTCTGTAACCCCTCTCCTCTCCTCCCTAACCCGCTCTCTCCTCTGTAACCCGCTCCTCTCCTCTGTAACCCGCTCCTCTCTCCTCTGTAACCCGCTCCTTTCCTCTCCTCTAACTCGCTCCTCTCCTCCGTAACCCGCTCCTCTCCTTCGTGACCCGCTCCTCTCCTCCGTTACGGAGGAAAGGAGCGGGTTACGGAGGAGAGGAGCGGGTTACAGAGGAGAGGAGCGAGTTACAGAAGAGAGGAGCGCTCTCTCCGTGGCGTGATCTAACTGTGCTGTGTGCACATTCCTTGGACAGGCCAGATGTCCCTGATGTCCTGGACAGGCCAGATGTTCTAGATGTCCCTGGACAGGCAGATATCCCAGATGTCCTTACACAGGCCAGATGTCCCAGATGTCCTTGGACAGGCCAGATGCCCCAGTTGTCCTTGCACAGGCCACATGTTCTAGATGTCCTTGGACAGGCCAGATGTTTTAGGTGTCCATGGACAGGCCAGATGTCCCAGGTGTCCTTAGACAGGCCAGAGATCCTAGATGTCCCTCGACAGGCCAGATGTCCCAGATGTCCTGGACAGGCCAGATGTCCCAGACGTTCTTGGACAGGCCAGATGTTCCCAGATGTCCTTAGACAGGCCAGAGATCCTAGATGTTCTTAGACAGGCCAGATGTCCAAGATGTCCTGGACAGGCCAGATGTCCAAGATGTCCTGGACAGGCCAGATGTTCTATGTCCCTGCTCAGGCCAGATGTCCCAGATGTCCTGGACAGGCCAGATGTCCCAGATGTCCTTGGACAGGCCAGATGTTCTAGGTGTCCGTGGACAGGCCAGATATCCCAGATGTCCTTAGACAGGCCAGAGATCCCAGATGTCCTGAACAGGCCAGATGTCCCAGATGTCCTGGACAGGCCAGATGTCCCAGACGTTCTTGGACAGGCCAGATGTTCTAGGTGTCCTTGGACAGGCCAGATGTCCCAGATGTCCTTAGACAGGCCAGAGATCTCAGATGTCCTTAGAGAGGCCAGAGATCCCCAGATGTCCTCGACAGGCCAGATGTCCCAGATGTCCTGGACAGGCCAGATGTCCCAGATGTCCTGGACAGGTCAGATGTCCCAGATGTCCTTGGACAGACAGATGTACATGCGTGCTCGTGTTTCACGGGTGTGGACATGATAGTTTGGTTCATTAGCATAAATGCTGACAAACACCGGGATGTCAAAGTATCCTTGTGAAAAAAAAAAAAAGTTTCCGAAGAGGGTGCGGTGTTTTTCGAGGAGAAAATCAATCCATAGAGAAAGTGTCTGTTTTCGTTGAAGAAATGATTGTTTTCGCGGATAAATTGCTGTTTTCACACGAAACGGAATGTCTGTTTGCAACCATCTCCACGATTTCCATGCAGTAGCTTTTACTTCCGGAAAATAGCTTTTTCAATGGATAGTGGGAGAGACTGGTTCTACAGAGAAAAATAATTTTCACAAAGAAAAATGTCCATTTCTTTAAGAAAACTGCTATTTTCGCGGTGAAAGTGCCTGCTTTTTATGAAGAAAATATCTGCCTCTGCAAAACAAAAAAGGTATTTTTCTCAGAGAAGAAGAACACTTTCACAGAAAAAAAAATGACTGATTTCACGTGCAAATAAACGCGTTCATAAATAAACTATAATCAAGGGTTTTTTTTTTTTTTTTTTGTTAAGCTAGGAAGATGTCATAAACAAGTTGTAAAAGTCCCAAATTCAAGCTTTTGTTAAGAGAGAGAGAGAGAGAGAGAGAGAGAGAGAGAGAGAGAGAGAGAGAGAGAGAGAGAGAGAGAGAGAGAGAGAGATCCTTTAAGCAAAGACAAAAAAAAAGAAAAAAAAAAAACAAACAAACGAAACAAAAGAAAACACAAAACAACAGCAAAGACAATCATCTGTACGGAATATCCCATGAAAAAAAAAAAAGCCGACCAACCCCTATGCAAACAACACCCGTCCGAAACCCAAGTTCTCCCAGCCTGCAATATAACCCAATGCTGATCTTTCCTTTGCCCTTTTTTCTCCATGATCATCAAATTACCAGGGAAATCAGACTGTCGGATGATATTGTACGAAAACTCTAAAAGAGGTCAGTTACTCGTTCTTTTGTCGTCAGAAGCATTTCCCTAACCCACAGAGTTTGTTTGTTTGTTTGTTTGTTTGTTTTTTGCTGTTGTTTTGTCTCTTCTTTTTGTTTTAAGGGATCATGTTCGTGTTCATTTTTCTTCGCTCTATTATCATCAAAACGGAGGGTGGCGGTGGTTGTAACTAGAGGATGGAGAGTGGGGACGTGGTGATGAAGCAGATGAAGAAAGAGGAGTAGGGGGGGTGGGGGGAGGGGGTGAGGGGTCGGGGAGGCAAGAAAAACTAAATGTAGCTGCATTTTGCATTGCCGTTTTCAGGAAACAGCGCCTGACTTAAACTGTCGGTGAGAGGATTTGGATGGGCGGAGAATTGATGAAGGGGAAGAAGAAGATGGGTGAGGGGGGGGGGCGATCACAGAAGAACGTGTGGTGGATGAAGGAAAGGAGCGGGTGTCGGGGTCAATGCAGAGGCAGGTGATAAGGCTGTGCTAGCTAGGACAGTCCCTGAAACGACCCAGAGACCCATGAAGGACATGCATCACATCGACTGCCTGTTTCCAGTCTGTCAATTCCTGTTTCAAGGAAATTTAAACGGACATCAACCAGCCAGGTCAGACACAGAAATCTCAGAAATATCGCGTCAGTTTCTGAGCCACCCAAGACCACCCCCACCCCCCCCCCCCTCCTCGCCCCCCAGCGACAATACCTTAGCAGTAAGACGGCTTGTTTGAAGGAATGTACTTAACTACAGCATTCTGTGCTACTGCGAGGGAGGAAAGGTGATCTCCAGTTGATGGAATAACTCTATGCTGGTTTGATGCCAGGGGTAGGACATGTGCACACAGATATATTGAAGCACGCATCAGGCACTAGCAGATCCATACGAACAGGATTGTAGTCTCAGAGTGACTGCGTTGAACATGAAGCACTTGCAACGTGACATTGACAAGAGCTTGCGTGTGGACGTGCACGCGCACGCATGCACGCACGCACGCACACACACACACACACACACACACACACACACACACACACACACACACACACACACACACACACACACACACACACACACGACACGATCTTCATCATCATGTCATCAATATCATCACTATCATCACTATTTTCATTATCATAACTGCCATGTTCATCAATACAGACGCACAACACAGGCACTCTTAAAATAACATAACAGAAATACAAAAAGTACGACACAGAAGGAGACTGGGTCATGTGGTTATGACACTTAAAAGCTGTCTGCATGGATTATGACCTGAGAGAGAACTGGCCTCTAAATAAAATGGGTTATGATAACCTGGATTATTATTATGGGCTATGATAACCTGGGTTATTATAATGGGCTATGATGACCTGGGGTATTATAATGGGTTATGATAACTTGGATTATTATAAAAGGTTATGACAACCTGGATTATTTTTCGCGTGGGTTATGATAACTTGGATTATTCTAATGGGTTATGATAACCTGGATTATTATAAGGGTTATGATAACCTGGATTATTATCGTGGGCTATTATAAGTTGGATTATTCTGATGGGTTATAAGAACCTGGATTCGACAGTAGACATTGACAGAGCACGACAAAATCACGATAAGACAAAGCACGCGGAGCTGAAAACTTCCTAAGGTGTGTTGGATTAGGATTCTAAAGCACAGGTCTATGATCCAAAGAACGGGGATAGTATAAATGGACACTTACGCACAAATCTTTGAACAAGTAAGGTGGTACTGTCTAATCATGACATTTTAGTCTAACAGGCAGATACTGTCTTTAACCAAAATAGATGACATTTTAGCCTAAGAGGCAGATACTGTCTTTAACTGAAATAGACGACATTCTAGCCTAACAGGCAGAAACTATCTTTAACTAAAATAGATGACATTCTTGCCTAACAGGCAGATACTATCTTTAACTAAAATAGATGACATTCTTGCCTAATAGACAGATATTATCTTTAACTAGAATAGATAACATTTTAGCCTAACAGGCAGATACTATCTTTAACTAAAATAG
>JADBJO010007517.1:0-10000 GCA_016801955.1 Conus betulinus | reverse complement strand
GATTAGATGTCTTACGACTATCAACAATAATGACCTTACGATTCTTTTTTGTAGATGTTGCTTTTTTTTTAAAGCACCGACCGATCGTTATAAAAAACAATTTTATACCGAGTTATTCCGTGTATAAAACACCACTTCTAATGATGTAAAAAGAAAAAACAAAAAAAAAAAAAGGAAAAAGATTATGTGATATAATATAATACACTTGAA
Organism: Conus betulinus; assembly: GCA_016801955.1. Lineage (NCBI taxonomy): Eukaryota > Metazoa > Mollusca > Gastropoda > Neogastropoda > Conidae > Conus > Conus betulinus. The sequence goes on along the minus strand of JADBJO010007517.1, from coordinate 9,790 downwards.
ATTGCTTTTTACTCTTTTATAAATGGATCGTCAACGCCTGTTGAATTGATTAAAATTGGTGTGTCCCTCAGGGCATCAGTTATTATAGGCCCATCGTGCTTTCCTGTTTTGTGGCCCCCCCTCCTCTGCCCTTTCTTCCCTTCGGCTTTCTCCTCTCCTTCTTCTGCGGTATTCCCCCCTGCTCTTTGTATTGGTAAAGTAAATAGTAGGTATGACCTTTCTTACTATTGCTTAATATGAAAGAATGTTTTAAAGGACTGTTTTGCTGTTTGAAATGTTTTTTGCTGATGATAACATTCATTTATAGTCTCATAGTAGTATTCCCCATTAACTGGTAAAGTATTAAGGGTGTTTTCTGTTTTAAAAAAAGTTTGAGCTAAATTAGAGGTAAGTAAACCTACCAAAAAATTAATCAAACAGTAATTACTATGGACAAGACAAGAAAAAATGACATCAATGTCCCTCAATTGCTAGTAATAACCCAAACGCATGTGTGTGTCACCAACACGCGTCAAAAACGGCAGTTCAGAACACTAAATTACTCATTTCGCGCCAGTACTCACCCAATACCCAGGAAAAAAGATTGAAGAGGTTACATCGCAGACAGTCGTAGGTGTTATCCTTGACAGCCATTTATTTGGTCTACCACATTGCGTCTCTTGGAAAAAGTTATTTCTAAGAGAATATATGAACTTTCAAAAAATAAAAGAAAGTCTAAATCTTCATTCCAGAAAAGATGTTCTCTTCATGCGCATATCCTTTGTCTTATCAATTATGAATCCTCTTTCTGGGATAATGCCAGTGAAACAAATCTGAAAGAAGTAATTCGTCTGCAAAAAAAGGGCCATTACGTTAAATTCAACATGAAATCCAATACCTTGACCAAAGAGCGATTACAAAAACTCTAGATACTCTTCCATCTAAAGAACAGACTCTACTTCAACAAATGCTTGTGCATGTACAATGTAATGAATGGGTCAACCCCGAGGAGAGCCATTGAAAGCTTTGTCACCAATTAGAAATAGACATACACGTAAACTGTCTCTTCCAGACCTCAAAGGTAATCTTTATAAATCAAGTTTTTCTGTATTCTGGAAGGACCGCATGGATAATTTGCCGTTCTTCCATAAAATCATGTCCATCAAAACAGACATTTAATAACCACATCTAAAATGCCTCTGATGAAAACTTGGCGTCGTAGGCAATGAAAGTTGAAAGTGTTCCAACAATACGATCAACCATCTCTCTCTCGTCTCTCTCTCCTCTCTCTCTCATCTCTCTCTCTGTCTCTGTCTGGCTGGGCTGTCTGTCTGTCGTGTCTGGTCTAGTCTGGCGGTCTCGTCTGCCTGTCTGCCTGTCTTCTGTCTTCTGTCTGTTCTCTCGCTCTCTCGCTCTCTCTCCTTCTCCTCTCTCGCTCCTCTCTCTCTCTGCGTTGAACACCCCTTAATGTTCCACCAATAGCTTTTGATTTGTTCAAGATTTGAGATGGATTAAGAGGTAACGTACATGCCCATGCATGATAGAACTACCGTGTGCCTTTAAGATTGCTGTTTGAGCTGTTGGTGGCTATGCTGTTGTAGTTTATTTTTCTTGCTATGAGCCGGCACAGGACAACACAGGATGTGTTTTGTTTAATTAATTTAGGATGTTTAAAAGGGATTTGAAACGCAAGGGAGTTTCTTTTAACCCTCAAGATGATTAGTTGACTCTTGACTTTCACACACACACAACACACACACACACACAACAAACACAACAACCAACACACACAAAAACCCACCACCACAAACAACAGCATGACACACCACACACACACACACACCAAACCACACACACACACACCAACACACCACAGAGAGAGAAGAGAGAGAGAAGAGGTGGGCGAGGAGGAGAGCGGTGGTGGGGAGGAGAGAGGAGAGAGGAGAGAGGAGAGAGGGAGATGAGAGAGGGGGGAGGAGGAAGAGAGCGGAGAGGGAGACGGAAGGGGGGAGAGAGAGAGAGAGGGAGAGAGGAGAGGGGAGAGTGAGGAGAAGTAGCGGAGGAGGAGAGGGGGAGGAGAGCCCCCGAGAGGACGAAGGAGAGAGAGGAGAGAGAGGGGGAGAGGGAGGAGAGACGAGAGGGGAAGATGACAGGAGGAGAGATGGGGAGACGAGTGGAGGAGAGTGTAGTCGGGGAGGTGAGGAGGGGGACGAGAGGAGACGAGAGGAGGAGAGGAGGGAGGGAGTGGCGATTGGGGGAGGAGAGAGGAGAGCGGAGGGGAAGAGATTGAGGAGGGATGGAGCGAGGAGAGAGGGAGAGAGATGAGAGAGGAGAGTGGTGGGGTGTTGGGGGAGGAGACGGGAGGGAGGGAGGGACGGGAGAGAGGAGGAGGAGAGATGAAGAGAGAGAGAGAGAGACGCAAGAGAATCGACGACATCTGTCTATTATTCCCAAACCTGTATTGCTATATAAACAAAAGAAAGAATACTTACACACACAATTTCTATTCTATATTCGTCCATCTCTAGTGTTGCAATGCTTTCTCTCTCTCCTTCTCTCTCTCCTCTCTCCTCTCTCTCTCTCTCTCTCCTCTTTCTCTCGTCTCTCTGTCGGGTTCTTCTGTCCTTCTCGTCTGTGTTTGCTCGCTTGTTTCGCCTCATTCTGTGACTATGACATATAAATCCAGGGAGGGGACTATGCACGTTTTTTCTTCTCTGTTATCTCGTTTTTTCCTTGCCTTGGGCCGCCACTTTTTTCAGTCAACTGTTGTATCTGATTTAGTAATGACTCTTCATCGTGGGAACTTTTCGTTTGAGTTTAGTTTTGTCAGTTTTTGGAGGGGGGGCAGGGGGGTTGGCACTGGGGCACTCACTCTTGCTCACCGATATACTGGCACTCTGGCACCTCAATTTGGGGGGCACTGCATAACTAAAAATGAAACTGTCAGGGTATCCTCTGAGCACTCCTTGTCATCAAACATTTTCGTGTTCGTATACTCCCTTATCTTTTGCAAACAGAGAGTAGAACTACGTCTATCCTTTAGAAGAAGAAAAAAACGTTTTAATATCTTTAAGAAGAACGTTTAATATCTTTTAATTTCAACACTGTGCTCTCTCTCTCTCTCTCCTCTCTCTCTCACGCACATATACACACATGCTTGCAAGCAGGCAAGTGCACGCATGGACGGACGCACATAAACATGCGCGGGCGTGCGTACACACACACACACACACACACACACACACACACAACACACACACACACACACACACACACTCACACACACACACAAACGCGCGGCGAACGCACGCACGCACGCACGCACGCACGCACGCGCACACACACACACACACACACACACACACACACACACACACACACACACACACACAGAACGTTCAATGAAATAATGTAAATGCTCGATTACTGTTTGTACAGAATAAAGAAAACAAACGAAGATTTACCATGTTTAAAAAAAAAAAAAAAAAAAAAAAAAAAAAACTTTCGATTTTGAGTTCCACTGACGTCTCAACTGCAAGATTTATTTCTGAAAAAAAAGTTTCTTTCTATGACTATAATTAGATGTGCAGGCTGTCCTTCAAATGGGCCTATTCCACTTCTGAAGAAAGAAAAAAGGCTCAAGTATGACGTCTGAATTTTTTACTGTCTGCACAAAGCTTGGTGATTTTGTTTCTTTACAAAAAACCCTGGTTCTCTCTCTCTCTCTCTCTCTCTCTCTCTCTCTCTCTCTCTCTCTCTCTCTCTCTCTCTCTCTCTCTCTCTCAGTCGAGTCCCGGTGACTCTCTTTATATCCTCAGCACTCCATTTGACTCTACGTATTACTGTTTTATGACTCTTTCTTTGTTTCTCCTTTTTATCTGTGTGTCTCTGTCCTCTCCCTCACAAAAGCGACTGAGGACGAAAAAGTATGGAAGCATGAGAGAGAGAGAGAGAGAGAGAGAGAGAGAGAGAGAGAGAGAGAGACAGAGAGAGAGAGAGAGACAGAGAGAGACAGAGACAGAGAGAGAGAGAGGAGACAGACAGACAGACAGACAGACAGACAGACAGACAGACAGACAGGAACACTGGAACATAAGAGTCAGGAATTAGCAGACAAACAAAAGGGCACATAGAGTCATGGACGGAGAGAGAAACGTAGATGAATCTTGCAATCTTTTTTTTTCCAGTAAAAAGTCAAACAATGCAGATAAGCCAACCTCGCAAGAGACTACACCCGGAGATGGCCCACACCATCTCCACAGGGTCGCTGTATGATAGAATCCATAAAAGAAACACAAAGAATGAACACAGTTTTCAGAGCCACTACAGTTTTGTTGCTGTATTTTTCCTTTTCAAACCCTCTTTCTTACCAAGTCATGTCTGCAGAAGCACCACTACAACGTGTTGTTGTTGTTGTTGTTGTTGTTTTTTCCTTTTCAAACCCTCTTTCTTACCAAGTCATGTCTGAAGAAGCACCACTACAACGTGTTGTTCTTGTTGTTGTTGTTGTTGTTTTCTTTTTCAAACCCTCTTTCTTACCAAGTCATGTCTGAAGAGGCACCACTACAACGTGTGTTGTTGTTGTTGTTGTTGTTGTTTTCCTTTTCAAACCCTCTTTCTCACCAAGTCATGTCTAAAGAAGCACCACTACAACGTGTTGTTGTTGTTGTTGTTGTTGTTGTTGTTGTTGTTTTTTCCTTTTCAAACCCTCTTTCTTACCAAGTCATGTCTGAAGAGGCACCCACTACAACGTGTTGTTGGTTGTTGTTGGTTGTTGTTGTTGTTGTTGTTGTTGTTGTGTTGTTGTTGCTTTTCCTTTTCAAACCCTCTTTCTTACCAAGTCATGTCTGAAGAAGCACCACTACAACGTGTTGTTGTTGTTGTTGTTGTTGTTGTTGTTTTTCCTTTTCAAACCCTCTTTCTTACCAAGTCATGTCTGAAGAAGCACCACTACAACGTGTTGTTGTTGTTGTTGTTGTTGTTGTTGTTGTTGTTTTTTTTCTTTTCAAAACCCTCTTTCTTACCAAGTCATGTCTGAAGAAGCAGCCGAAAAAACGCCAAGTTTTCTGAACTCCAAAAAGGTCAGTTTAAAGCATTAATCCGATCTACTGGAAGAGAACACGTATCCTACAAAAACAATGAATGGATGAATGACTTTAGAAATACATCATTAATTAACGAAGTAGATAAATGAATAAAACATTAAATAAACTTTTAAAAAAAAACATTAATAAATAAACACGTGAAATGGAACATATCCGAACAAGTCTGGTTGAACTTAAAATAAAATGAAAAATGCCTATGCCTGATTTTTTTTTTTTTTTTTTTTTACTAATATGAAAGCTAGATAGTCAGATAAACGTCCAATTGGTCTGAGTTCCTAAGAGGAATGTTGGGCAATTCTGGTGGTTCTTTGATCGAAGGCAAGTAGCGGTGTTCTGTCGTGGGAGGGGTGTGTGTGTGTGGGGGGGGGGGGGGGGGGAGGGGGGGGCATGGTATTTTGGAGTTCCCGCTGAATACACACTGCTTTTCTAATACAGAATACAGGTGCACATCAAAGAGTGAAGTGAAATGAGGGCTTTCATCTTAGAGAGAGAGAGAGAGAGAGAGAGAGAGAGAGAGAGAGAGAGAGAGAGAGAGAGAGAGAGAGACGTACAGAAAGCATTCCGATGAAATGATCAAGTCATCAACAAATATTGAAGACATTGTGCAGGTGATGCCTACGTCTGCTCTGCCTTCCGCTCTTCAGATGGTCTCCTTCATCCCCGCCAGCACCTCCCACCCCTCCACCTTCCAGTACCCATCCACGCGACAGCTGCTGGGCGAGTGCACGTTATTCAGCAAACAAAACCCCTCTCCCCTCTCATCTCTCTTTCCCAGTCCCTACCCACATCCCCTCTCACCCGTCTCCAGTGTTCTCTTTCAACAACTTTTGAGCTAAGATGCATCATTCGGTAAAGAATCAGATTCGCCGCTACTCCTTCCACCATCCCCATCCTCCCCTCCCTTCATACCCCCTCCGTTCTACTAACCCCACAACCCCTTCTCAGCAGCAGTGTGGCCACGGCAAATCTGAAATTAAAACTCTCAGTCCCCCATCCATCCATTTCTGAACGAAGAATTCTGAGGAATAGTTGTTGGACCGTGTGGGCTACGAAATACAAGACCAGTACTCTTCTGGGTCCCGCCTTTACCTTTGGGTGTATCTTTTTCTTGTCTGCCATTTGGCCACTCGAGAATCCTCCAGTGACGGTGAGGAAAGACACACGGACCTCAGAGAAAGTTCTGTTGACAGCGGGAAAACTTGTGACCCGGGATTCTCTTCAGAGAGCACTTAAGACCTCATGGCGAAAGCTTGGTCGTGTCTGGAGTTGTACCGTCTTAGTCTGTCAGCGGAACAGCAACGAGTGAGGCCGCGGGATGCACACGGTAGTTGCTTGACGGTAGCATCTTTCGCCGGTGGGCTCCGCAGTCATGAAACATTGGGTGGCACACCCATGGGGACGCTCCCGTGGAAGTTCTGCCGTGTGCCCGCAGTCATGAAACATTGGGTGGCACACCCATGGGGGCGCTCCCGTGGAAGTTCTGCCGTGTCCATAAAATGGCCATTACACAGCGGCGTCTGTCGGGGAGCAGTTGTGTCCCCTGACGTCTCAACGGAACGCCCTGTGCGTGCCTGCACCCTACGTGAACACAGCGTAGGCTGCCAAGGGTGGTGCAGGATTGCGTCCAGCTGCTTTGTTCGGCAGTTGAGGACATTACTTCTCTGGGCCCTGTCCTTACCTTCGGGTGTTTTTTTTTTTTTTTTTTGGGAATAGCCAATCAGACCGTGAGGTGTTAACAAATATATGCCCAGAATGTGTGTGTGTATATGTGTGTGTGTGTGTGTGTGTGTGTGTGTGTGTGTGTGTGTGTGTGTGTGTGTGTGTGTTTGCACATATGTATGTGTTTCTGTGTGTGGAGTATGTATAGAAATGTGCACACTTGCATAAATGTGCGTGCCCATGTAGTGAGGTTTGACATGTGGGTGTGTGCGTGCGTGCGTGCTTGCGTGTGTGTATGCGTGTGTGTGTGTTGGGGGGGGGGCGTACTTGCGCATGCGTGAGAGAGAGAGAGAGAGAGAAAGAGACAGACAGACAGATAGACTGACAGACAGAGTGTGTGCTTGCGTGCGTGCGTGCGTGCGTGCGTGCGTCCGTGCGTGCGTGCGTGCGTGTGTGTGTGTGTGTGTGTGTGTGTGTGTGTGTGTGTGTGTGTGTGTGTGTGTGTGTGTGTGTGTGTGTGTGTGTGTGTGTGCACGCGCGCTTGCTTGCTTGTGTGTACATATGACTAAAGGTGATTTGCGTTGCTTCCTGTAATAAGAAAATATAAAAAAAATAACTTATTTTCCTTTATTTCTCTCTTTCACAATCTCTATCCTAAACTCCTCGTCGCATAAAAAATGATTTTAAAAAGCGCATAGTGAATCAAGCCCTATTGTGTTTTACTGATGAACTAATCACATAATTAGACGCACGAAAGGATATTGACAACTTCAGGGACTTTCGGAACGAACAGATCAAAGTGACTGGGAAACAAGCCGCGGAAAGAAAACAGTGCAAGTCATTCAGTGTCTTTCATTTTCTGAATCATCTCTCTGAATCTTACATCAAGCGTGTTTATGTTGTGAGTTACATTAAGAGAAACGAAAATGGTTTTGTTCTTTCTTGAGTTTATCGTTTTAACGTTTGTATGAATTGTATCCATTTGATTTCCTTTCTCACATAGATGTTGCATGCATGTATGCATGTGTATGTATGTGTGTGTGTGTATGTATGTGAGGATGTATCTATATATGTATGATGTATGTATGATGTATGTATGTATGTATGTATGTATGTATGTATGTATGTATGTATGTATGTATGTATGTATGTATGTGTATGCATGTATGTCTGTATGTATGTCTGTATGTATGCATGTATGTATGTATGTATGTATGTTGTATGCATGTATGTATGTATGCATGTATGTATGCATGCATGTATGTATGCATGCATGTATGCATGTATGCATGCATGCATGCATGTATGTATGTATGTATGTATGTATGTATGTATGTATGTATGTATGCATGTATGTATGTACGTGACAAAGCATGTTCACTGGGTGCCTTGCGGCCCCTGGCCAAACAGCAGGGACCTTGGAGAAGGTTGGCCCCTAAACATGCAACGTGCAGACTCACCGGCGTGTGTACATGCCCTGGCAGTCATGATCCCAACCCCCAGCTATGGGCAAGAGGCAGGGCAGAAGGAGCTCTTCAGCCATGGTCGGCCATCGGCTAGGAGTCGGATACTCCGAATAACAAAGCTGCATCTCCTAAGGCTGTCCTGTGCGTGACAGCTTCTGCACCTGTGGGGCAAAGAGCCCCAGTAGGCGAGAGAGCAGAGAAGAGTCCCCCCTGCGCTGGTCAGCAAAGCAGGTACGTCGATAAAACCAAAGGCAGCCTTTACCAACTACTTCCAAGTCCTGCGGCGATGAAGGAGTAGTGAGTGGGGACAGATAAAGGATGTTGCTGAGGGTCCCTAGCTACGACTCTACACGTAGGCGGCTGTAGGCTGATGGTCGTTCATCTTATCCCACGGCAGATGCGCGGTGCTTGTCTTCTACAGCGACAGAGTAGCCCTATTTAGGGACAGCACTGCTCCCCCCCCCCCCCCCCCCCCCACCGCTCCCCCCACATGGGGAGGGGGAGATAACAACCAGGATCCCTAAAGAAAGCTTGCCCTTCACTCTACCTGACAGGTGACCGCGCCAGCCTGGTCATTCACCAAGGCGGTCGAAAGACAAAGCACAGGAAAACGCAGATGCCCCAGACATTTGGGGCATGGAATGTCCGAACCTTACTGGACAGAGACGACAGACCAGAGCGTCGCTCTGATTGTCAAGATGCTAGGCTGTCATCAGATCGACATAGCGGCTCTGAGAGGAACAAGACTTGCGGGCGACACACAGCTTGAAGACGTTAGAGGAGGCCACACCTTTTACTGCATTGGGAAGCCTGAAGATAACCCAAGAATTCCTGGTGTTGGATTTGCCATTTGCACAAAGCTTGCTCGGAAGCTGGAGAGCCTGCCACGTGGCATAAACGATCACCGAATGGTTTTGCGGCTTTGGCGTACAAAGGACCGCTTTGCCACCGTCATCAGCACCTACAATCGAACAATGACAAACCCAGACGACATAAAAATATTCTATGACGAGCTGAACCGTGTCATCACTGAGATCAACCACAAGGACAAGTTCATCATACTGCGGGACTTTAACGCTCGTGTGGGATGGGACTTCTCCACTTTGCCCCCAACGTTCTTGGACGTCGCAGCTCTAGAAACTGCAACCCAAAGAGCATAATGTGTGTGTGTGTGTGTGTGTGTGTGTGTGTGTGTGTGTGTGTGTGTGTGTGTGTGTGTGTGTGTGTGTGTGTGTGTGTGTGTGTGCATTCTTGCGTGCGTGCATTCGTGCGTGCATTCGTGCGTGCGTGTGCGTATATATCATTGAGACTATGAAGGTATATCCGAGATCCATCACTCAGACAACAAAACACACGTCTGGCTAGAGTAGCCACAGTTCGTAAAGAGGAGAATGGGTTTTAAATGTTCCTGCTCTTGTCGACTGACAAACATGGTAGGTGGTAAATGTAACGAATACACAGTTATAGTTGTTTTTTGTTGTTGTTGTTTGTTGGGGTTTTTTTTTTTTTAGTAATTGTGTCAGTTAAAGCTTAAAGAGAATATTGAGATTACTAACAAACACATTAGGAGTGAGTAACCCC
>JADBJO010007516.1:100000-105000 GCA_016801955.1 Conus betulinus | reverse complement strand
ATGTTGTAAATTGATATCTTATGTTTAGTTTCGTAGAAAAGTACACCAATTATTCAGAGGCACAGCCATGCATTTCTGAATGAAACATTTTGAAAGAATGACAATGTTGTTGTTGTTGTTGTTTTTGCATAAAATCTCCTTTTGCTTGAATACTTCCATTTCTTCTGTTAATCATACACATAATAGTAATCTTTAATTAGCTTATATGATGGTGTGTGTGTGTGTGTGTGTGTGTGTGTGTGTGTGTGTGTGTGTGTGTGCGTGCGTGCGTACGTGAGCGCGCGCGCACGTGCGCACAGGTGTGCGTGCGTGCATGTGTGTGTGTGTATGTGCGTGCGTGCGTGGATGCGTGCGTGCGTGCGTGCGTGCGTGCGTGCGTGCGTGCGTGCGTGCGTGCGTGCGTGTGTGTGTGTGTGTGTGTGTTCACGCGCGCATCTGTTCCCCGTTTATTAATCACAAAACAGAGCACTTTCTATTGTTGATGGTAGGTCAAAGACAGGGCACTTTCTACTGTTGATGGTAGGTCAAAGACAGGGCACTTTCTACCGTTGATGGTAGGTCAAAGACAGGGCACTTTCTATGTTGATGGTAGTCAAAGACAGGGCACTTTCTACTGTTGATGGTAGGTCAAAGACAGGGCACTTTCTACTGTTGATGGTAGGTCAAAGACAGGGCACTTTCTACTGTTGATGGTAGGTCAAAGACAGGGCACTTTCTACTGTTGATGGTAGGTCAAAAGACAGGGCACTTTCTACTGTTGATGGTAGGTCAAAGACAGGGCACTTTCTACTGTTGATGGTAGGTCAAAGACAGGGCGCTTTCTATCGTTGATGGTAGGGCAAAGACGTCTCACGCCTCTTTTACAGAGGGCAGCAGGGGAGGGTGGTAGGAGGTATGGGTGTGGTGGGAACTAAGGGTGAATGGACGGGGATAGGGGGAGGTGGGGGTGGGGAGGAAGACATCAGGTGTGCACCTGGCTACGTCTTGTATGTCCGCCGACGAAGGTGACTTTCAAGGCCGCTCACTCGTGGCGACAAGGAGAACGAGGGGGGGGGGGGGGGGGGGGGGGGGGGGGTAGGGGGGGGGAGATAAGGGTGGATTGCCAGAGAAAGGGGACAGTGGGGGTGGGAGGAAAGAAGAAAAACAGGTATCCACCCAGTCTGCATCTTTCATGTCCACCGTGGACAGTGACTTCAAAGACCGTTCAGTCAAGGCGAAAAGGGTAGGGGGGTGAGGGTAGACATGACGGACTGGCAAGAGACAAAGGTGTGTGTGTGTGTGTGTGTGTGTGTGTGTGTGTGTGTGTGTGTGTGTGTGTGTGTGTGTGTGTGTTTCGTTCGTTCTTTCTTTTAACGTAACCTATCCACCTAACAGTGATCTTAGACAGTATGTAAGTGTTATGTATGTGTGTGTGTGTGTGTGTGTGTGTGTGTGTGTGTGTGTGTGTGTGTGTGTGTGTGTGTGTGTGTGTGCATGTGATGTTTTTGGGTGTATGCATGCAAACGGTTGGTGTTCATTTGGGGCGTACGTAGGTAATGTGTGTGTGTGTGTGTGTGTGTGTGTGTGTGTGTGTGTGTGTGTGTGTGTGTGTGTGTGTGTGTGTGTGTGTGTGTGTGTGTGTGTGTGTGTGTGTGTGTGTGTGTGACGACGAAATTTAACGTCTATGCACTGTAGGTGACATTAGACAAAACAAAAAAAGGAAAAAAAAGAAAGAAAGAAAAGAAGAAGACACCACCCTATCAAACCAACGGCAAGCAAACCAAAATCTAATGATAAACTAGAAAACTACAAATGTTTTTGATGTGGGAGAGAAGAGTGAGAGGTAGGGGACGAATAAAGGCGGGTCTTTTCGTATATTTTATGTAGATCTAGCAGTAGCTGTATGACTGACTCACTTAAAGGTGGCTTTATAAGTATGATATGATAAATGTGAGAAGCAATAAGTACTTACTTATTGAACTCTCTGATGAAGAAAGAAAGAATTCATGGTTTAATACCAGTGATTCAAAAGTATTTCTAATTGTATTCGTAGAAAGCATGAGTATTAATTGTTTGATAGCGGCACATGAGAGAATATAATCACCTATGATGTTTTCTCAACAAGGCAGTGCACCACGCCGCTCATTCCGACACCCCATCCACAGCCACAGCCCGGTCGTCCCTGCCGCAGCCCCGGCACCGGCAATCCACAGGGAGCAGTCAATGTCAAGTCATCAAGAGGCAACCCACCGGAGGAGACACTGCACTGCTGCTGAGTCACTTCGGTGGTGTTCAGTGGCGCCTGTCCTGATCAACATACGCAGGACACCACCTACTAAGCCCCCTACTGACGACAATAATTGCTTAGTCGTGGAGCGGCGTGAGTGAGCTCTCCCTCCAGAGGGCGCCACCACGTCTGTCCAACGACAGCCCCCATGGACTCGCCGATACCAGTGACCCCGACAGAACCAAACCAAGGCCACAGACGTGGAGAGGACATCGAAACTGAGGTCACTATGAGAGCAGGGCATGAAGGGCCACAGAATTTGAGACTTTTTTTTTTATGCTGATCGATGAGAATGAGGATGATTAAGATGATGCTACGGATTTCCATTCCGGTCTGAGACTGCATGACAGGGCTGTACTCTACGCTTCCTTTCATAATATATCCCGACGTCAGCCAGGCCCGAGAGACACAGGCACTGACTCTGATGAGAATCGAATCCACGACCTCCCAGCCGGGAGTTCGCGACGCTAACCACATCGCCCCGGCGGCTTGTTCCACTTTACTATATTCTTCTTGAACTAAAAGTGGAGGATTCATCCTGAGAGACTATGAACTATATTTTGCAGCTCTATCTAATTTATCGTTATGATACAACGAACAATGTCACGGTATCCAGCAGAAAGCAATTTCCGTATCTTGTAAAGAGAGAGCGTTAATTAAATTGCTAATATTAATTATCATTTCTGAACTATTCTGTGGTTTAATGATTTTTATTGCTGAAGCACAGGCTTTGAATCAACACACAAATAAGTAATTGGAATATACACTGCTGGAAACCTAGAAGATATTTTAACACCATTAATACTGCGAAAAGTTCCCCAGTAAAAACTTATTTATTTTTCCCCGGTGAAAAACACTTCTCTGCTTTCAATTCAGGTATCAAATAAGCAGAGCCCGCATTTTTAAGCTGTGTATGTGTGTGTGTGTGTGTGTGTGTGTGTGTGTGTGTGTGTGTGTGTGTGTGTGTGTGCGTGCGTGTGTGTGTGTGTGTGTGTGTGTGTGTGTGTGTGTGTGTGTGTGTGTGTGTGTGTGTGTGTGTGTGCGTGTGTGTGTGTGTGTGTGTGTGTGTGTGTGTGCGTGCGTGCGTGCGCATGTGTATGCAAAGGTAAGCGCTTTATCACACACACACACACACAGAGAGAGAGAGAGAGAGAGAGAGAGAGAGAGAGAGAGAGAGAGAGAGAGAGAGAGAGAGAGAGAGAGTATCTGTATGTTTTTAAGTATTGATGAAAGCTACCGCCTTTCAAAAAGGGGTTAAAAATGCACAAATAGTGTATGTTTCAAAAATAATTATAAGTGAGTCTGCCAGACAACAGGGACAAATTACAAGACAAAATACATAGTCAGTGTATGTGTGCATGGATTTTGTAAACACGGAAGTGCATATCCCTTCCCATCCTCACACACACACACACACACACACACACACACACACACACACACCACACACACACACACACACACACACGCACACACACACACACGCGCGCGCGCACACACTCTTTCTCTAACGCTTATTAGCACCCATGTGCGCCCTCGCATGCACGCACAAGCAAACATACCCACATTCTCTCTCTTATATACAAAGCGCATTCAAGCACTGATGCCGGTGCTAGCCAACACAGACACACAGACACACATTCACCACACAAACGCACACACACACACACACACACACACACACACACACACACACACACACACACACACACACACACACACACACACACGCACACACACACACACACACACACACACCACCACCACCACCACCACCTTCACACACACACACACACACACACACACACACACACACACACACACACACACACACACACACACACACACACACACACAGAATAGAGAAAACAGCTTTTTAGCCGTTTAGAACATAGTCATCAAAATAGTAAACAAAAAAAATAATAACAATAAAATAAAATAAAATAAAATGAAAGTTCATGCGGTTATGTGAAGTAAAGCTGTAAAAAAAAATCTGAAAGTAGAGATTTCATAGAAATTGTCATACCTGTAATATTGTTTCCTGAGGAAAAAAATGGGAATGTTGGTGTTTCTGCAATGCTTCTTCAGTGTTCGTGAACAGGAGCAAAACGAGTGAGACTTCACATGCTTAACTGAAGTTTTCTCTCATGTCAGAGCAGACTTTGGAACTCAGCTACGGGCGCACTTCCAGCCAGACTATAAAAACAATCCTGACAGTTCCAGCCCAGCAGATGGACACGCTGCTTTTCCATGACACAGTTTCTTTCCTTTTTTGGGGAGTGAAATCTCACCAAAAACACTTATCTCCAGACAATGGTAGCTTACTCTTCCAAATGACTGGTGTTTTCTGACAGCCAGAATCCCTTCGTTCAAGATGGGGATTCTGACAGTTACTGTGTGAAAAGTCCTGCTCATATAAACTGGGCAGAACATAACATGTAGAGTTAATGGGTTTTAGGGGGAAGCTACCTCTACGTTTGAAGCTACTGTGTTTTGGTTTTATTAATAACTGATCAAAAATCAATACTATGGGCAAAACAGTTTACTAGGTGAAAGATCACATTGGAAAAGATAGTGCAGTTAAAAAAAAAATGAAAATCGGCAAAAAAGTGAGATACTGGGCTCTGGCAGTCAACCTTCGGAATGGAAATAGTTTCTTTATCTGCAATAACTGTATTCCTGGCACTTTTCAACCCTCGGAATGGAAATAGTTTCTTTATCTGTAATAAATGTA
>JADBJO010007516.1:57500-92500 GCA_016801955.1 Conus betulinus | reverse complement strand
TAGATCAGCCCTAGAGGCGATTTCCAGCAACGCGTTGTGGAGCGCACAGGGCGTGTCAAGATCAAAAGACGTCACGGTCATCCACTGCACCCCAGTCTATCTCCAGCCGTCTCGGCTTCGTCTTGCCACTGGACACAGATATACTGGGGAGAGAGAGAGTGAGGCTGACGATGCGCAGCTCTTCCACACTATAATCCAAGTCAAGCTCAAGCCATTACTTCAAGGCCCACAGCGCAACCTCAAGTCCTGTGGCGATGGACAAGTGGCGAAGGCAGCAGGTGTGGACGCACTGGGAGCTGTCAGTCATAAGCCTGCCCATAGGCGGCCCAGGGCATGCGGTCGCTCTCTACTGGACGAAGCAGAAGTGGAGTTTCGGCAGCCCCCTGGGTGGTCTCACAGCCCCTTTTAGGACCGCACTGCTCAACTGTATTGGAAGAGGAGGGGGCTAGAAAAGTTCCCTAAACATAGCCTGCTTCACCTTCCTTTGGCCAGCAAACTGCGGCTGGCGGGTAGTCCCTCCCAGCGGTCGAACTACGAAGAAAACAAAAACAAAGGTGCTCAACCTCGGCACGTGGAACGTGCGAACTCCAGTGGACAACACCAAGGCAGACAGACCAGAGCGAAGAACTGCACTTGTCGCCAAAGAACTTGCTCGCTACAATGTTGACATGGCAGCACTCAGTGAAACACGCCTAGCGGATAAAGGCCAGCTTACAAAATGTGGTGGAGGATACACATTCTTCTGGAGCGGACGCAGCAGCACTGAACGACGAGAGGCAGGCGTGGGATTTGCCATCAGATCCCACCTCGCCCGGAAGCTTGTCAAGCTCCCCAGAGGGCATAAATGATCCCTGATGACACTCCAGCTTCCACTTGGAAACAATAAGAGTGCAACACTAATCAGCGCGTACAACCCAACAATGACCAACCCAGACGACATCAAAGAGAAGTTCCATGAAAAACTAGACACTCTCATCACAGCATCCCCACCATTTGAGAAGCTAATCGTACTCGGGGACTTCAACGCCAGAGTGGGGACCGATCACCAGACCTGGGAAGGGATCACTGATCATTGATAAACACGGTACTGGCAAATGCAACAGCAATGGCCTCCAGCTTCTCAAGATGTGCGCTAGTCATGACCTTGTCATCACCAACACTCTGTTCCACCTCCCTAGCCGCAAACAAGACATCATGGATGCACCCACGCTCCAAGCATTGGCATCTGATTGATTATGCCATCACCAGGAGAGAGATGCGCGAGACGTGAGAGTGACGAAGGCCATGTGTGGTGCCAACAGCTGGGTTGATCATCGCCTCAAATGAACTGCCTCTCACGAGCCTGCAACTACTTCAGTCTCACCATCAGCACCAAAAAGACCTGGACTGTCTACAGCAGACATACCAAACAGCTCAACCATTTTCTCCTCAGCTGTCTCTGCAGACTCCTACACATCAAGTGCAGGACAAAGTCCCAGACACTGAGGTCTTGAAAAGATCCAGCATCCCCAGCATCTACACTCTCCTTCAGAAATCCCGAGCCAGATGGGCTGGCCACATCGTCAGAATGCCAGATAGTCGACTGCCCAAACAACTGCTGTACGGAGAACTGAGTCAGGGGCAAGCGCAAGGTCGGGGGGCAGAAGAAACGTTTCAAGGACTGCCTCAAAGTGTCCCTCAAAGGCCTGGGCATCAACCTCAACACCTGGGGGTCGCTTGTCCTGGACCGCCCAGCCTGGCGAAGCAGCATCACAAAGGGTGCACGTACATCAGAGAAGAGACGCACAACAGAAGCTGAGAGAAAGCGAGCCGCGCGCAAGGCCAGAGCTACCTCCACCTCCACTGTAGCACCCACCCACATGTGTCCCACATCTGGGCGTTCCTTCCAGGCCGAGACTGGCCTCACCAGCCACCTGCGGACCCACACCCAGCAATCTTCCATCTGATATTGAAGTCATGGTCATCTTCGAAATCGAAGAACGAACAACAGAGTGAAGGATAGTTCCATGAGAAGCGAGAACTGGACTTTGTTATATGCATCTTCCAGATCTATTGCAACAGCTAGTGTTTCTTCGTTTCTGTGGAATCCTTCATCTACTTCACAGGCAAAAGCGGCCGCATTTTCCCATGTACTTTTACCTGTTCTGCAGCTTCCTTGATTCCATGGGATGATTTGTCGACTTCCAAGATCTCTTGCGAATTTTCTTGCTATGATTCGTTCCATGAGCTTTACTGCTGTATTTTGCATAGTGAGTATGCGGTAGCCATTTAGCCGATGGTGATTTTTTTCCTGGTTTTGGTAAAGCTTTCAGGTAGCTGTGTGTCCAGTCTTCTGGGACATAGCCTTTATCAAAACTCTCCTGGTAGAGACTGAAGAGTTGGGCTCTCTTCTCTTCTGAGAGCTGTTTGATATCTGCATACCGTACTTTGTCTGGACCTGGAGCACTATCCTTAGTGCATCTAGCTATTGCGTCATCCAGTTCAGATTCTGTGATTTCATCGTCAATGCCAGTCTGAGCTAGGTGTTGGTTTAAATTGGTCAAATATTTCTCCTTTTCCTCCAGATTTATTTGATCACTCTGTCTATGAAACGTTTAAGTACAGCCGAACCTTTCTCCAAATCTGTCTTGAGCTTTTTGATCCAGTCAGCTTCTCAGATATCTGGGTGTAACGTTAAACATTTGGGTGATTCGACACCTGTTTTGTAGGTCGCACATTTCTCCATTAGGCCCACTGTTTTATAGCAGACGATGTTTTCTTTTTTGTCTTGATCGCCTGGTATCGTAATGTTTTCGAATAAAGAAATCATTCTGGGAGAATCAACTTCCAGCGTGTTGACGTGTTCACTAGGTAACCATCTTACTAATATCACAGAGTCAATAGAAATCGTTTTCAGCATGCGTCTATATATTCCGATAAGTTGGAGATCGACTACGATAATCGATCGTCGGAAACCTTGAGTACTTAAATCTAGTTTAACACGCTCAATGTATTGGATAGGTAAGGTAATGTTGCTTTTATCCCAGCCGACCGCATATCAGGGCTGTCACCACGTTAAAATCAACTCACAAGTCAACTAAAAAAACAACAACAAAAAAAAAACCTTTCACACATCTCTTTAAAATGCATCTTCTAAAAACTACCAGAAACTTCGTTAAAAATCTTTCTTCCCGTGAAATCTTCGATCAGATGAAAATGTTAATCTCTTTCAGAAACTCAAAATCACGTCAGGTGGGACATCTCTGAACAGGGTTTTCATGGACTCTGCTGTAAAGTGTTTATGTCTCACATCGTGCAAGTCCCAACACTCTAAAAGAACATGTTTTCACTGTGAGTGGAACATGACATGGAATACACCACGGAGCTTCTTCACCTTTTAAAAGATAAGAGTGGGTATAGAAAGGAGTGGCCTGTGTGCAACCTGCACAAAACTGTCTCTTCCTTACGGCCACCTGTAGCAGACGTGTAAAAACTCGTTTAGTTTCGGACGGATCTGTAACAGTTTGTTGTCCATCTGAGTGTTCCATTCCTCTTGCCAGAGGTTTCTAACGTAAGTTTCAACTTTGGGTTTCACGCACGTGTGCGGGATGGAAAATCGGCACGTTTCAAGGTGTGTGGCATCCTTGGCAAGTTGGTCTGCCTTCTCGTTGCCTCGAATGCCGACGTAACCAGGGACCCAAGCGAAAACTATGTTGTACCCGTGTTTTTTTTTTTTTTTTTTTAGAGTAGTGTACTGTTCAAATACATTCAATAGTTGAGGGTGTTTGAGGTTGCGGCCAGCAATGGCCTCCAAAGCAGAAAGGGAATCTGAGAGGATAAGAAAGTCTTTGTGATTTGACTCCGAGCTAATTTTCAGAGCCAAGACCAGTGCTGTGAGTTCAGCGGTGTATACAGAGCTGTCTGAAGGAAGATGTTTTGACATATTTCAGGAGGGAGCCGTTGAGCAATAAGCGGCACAAGAGACTCCCTCCTCGGACTTGGAACCATCGGTAAATATCTTGTGGAATGAAGTGAATTTGGAACAAAGTTCTGCAAAAAAAGGAGTTACATGCAAGAGAGCTGGTCGAGTCCTTGTGGTAAGAGGCCAGGTCGAAGCGGATCTCTGGAGTGAGAAAAGTCCAAGGAGGGACGTCTGGAAATTTGGAGTCGTCACAGATGTCTCCAAGGTTGACCTCTGCATCACTTAGGTGAGGACGAATACGGATTCCCAGAGGAGGAATAGAATTAGGTTTGTCTTCGAATTTCTTGGTGAACTTGGGCTCAAAAACACAAGAATAAGCAGGGTTTTCCGGTTCAAACAGTAATGAAGAGATAATTTAAGTCGACGGTTGGAGAGGGAGGATTCTCCAGCCTCTGCACATAGGCTGTACACAGGGTGGTGTGGAACGCCTCAAGACATAGTCGAAGACCTTGATGGTGAATAGGGTTTAGAGTTTTTGAGATAGGAAGGTCTGGCAGAACAGTACACGACAAAACCATAGTCCAGTTTGGATCGGATCAGAGCTCTATAAAGATGCAGAAGGGTTTTTCTTGGCACCCTAGTCCGTGTGCGCCACGACTCGCAGGATGTGCATTGTTTTCTGACAGGAGGTTTTCAAATGTTGAAGGTGACTTTTGAAGTTGAGTTTTTGGGTCAAAAACGATTCCCAGAAATTTAGCTTCTTTTACAGCTGGACTGACAGATTTTTCCAGGTGAATTTCAGGGTCAGCAAAATACTGTCGAAAATTATGAAAATGAATACACTCGGTTTGGGTCGACTAGAACATAAAAACCATTTTCCTCGGTCCACTGACGGATCTTTTTGACGCAGAGCTGCAGTCGGCGTTGCACGACAGCATAGGAGGCTCCAACTGCATAGAGAGCAAAGTCGTCGACAAACAGAGAGGACTCAAACCTTGGTTCACGGATTTTACGATATCGTTAATTTTAATGTGAAGAGAGCAGGGAAAGGATACTCCCTTGGGGAACACCCAACTCCTGCTCGTGGATGTCAGACAGCGTGGTGTCAACTCGAACTTGAAATTTCCGATCAGCCAGAAAGTTTTGGATGAAGACGGGTAAATGGTCTCGAAAACCTAGATTGTGCAGGTCCATGAGGATACCAGATTTCCAAGTGGTGTCGTAGGCTTTTTCTAAGTCAAAAAATATAGCCACCACATGTTAACAAAGGCGTTTCAGATGGTGGTTTCCAGATGGACTAGATGGTCAACCGTACGTAGAGTGGTATTTACGGAAACCGCACTGTTCTGTGGCCAAAAGGCCATCAGTTTCCGGGAGTTTACCATCTTTTCCATGAGTTTGCACATGCAGTTGGTCAGAGCTATTGGCCGGTAATTTGAAGGGTTGGATAGGTCTTTTTCCAGGTTTGGGAATGGGGACGATCAGGGCTTTCCGCCAAGAAGGAGAAAAACACCCTGTAAACCAGATATAATCGTATACTTTTAAGAGGATTTGAAGACAGCTTTCTGGAAGATGACGGAGGAGTTGGTAGTGAATATCATCAAAACCTGCAGCAGAATCAGAACATGTTTGAAGAGCTGATTTCAGCTCATCAAGTGAAAATGGTAGATTGTAGTCTTCAGTGTTGTTAGAGGGAAAGGCACGGGGAGCTTTTTCTTTCAAATGTTTGTTTTTTTTCAAAAGGCAGCAGATTTGTTCGTGGAAGAAGAGTTGTTTTTCAATTGTGGAAGCCAGAAGATTGCCGACCACTTGTCTGTCAGTAGTCTAAGCATCTGAGAGTTTCAGGTGATGAATTGAGGGGTTGGTGTTCTTCCCCTTTGATTTTTTTTAATTATTTTCCAGACATTTTTCTTTGGAGTTTGAGCTGTCAGCTTGGAGCAAAAATTCTCTCTAAGAGTGACGTTTGTTCCTCTCAAACACGTATCTTGATTTTGCACGCAGATTTTGATGGCCTCGAACGTTGGGCGCTGATGGTCTGCGGTGGACACAACGTGAGCTTGTTTGCGTTGGAGTTTGATATGTTGGCAGTCAGAGTTGAACCAGGGTGTCTTTGGCGTTTGGGGTTTGTTTGAGGAAGTTGGAATGAAGGCCTTGACGCATTTTATAAGGATATTTAGAAACCGTTTCTGCGGGATCCGGACTTTGTAGAGCTTCCTCTGTGAGTTTCCCCATGGACAGTTCCTGCAAAAAGATCCCAGTTCGCGTTGTTGAAATTTAGTTGTCCTGGAACAGTGCAGCTTTCAGTCGTTTTGGATTTTAGAGCAATTGGAAAACGGTCACTCCCATGCAGATCGTCAAATGCCGACCACTCATAGTCCAGAACCAGCGAGGGGTCGCACACCGACAGATCCAAAACATGAGAGAGCACCAGTAGCAGAGTGGAGGAAGGTTGGAGATCCATCATTAAGACAACACAGGTCAAGCTCTGAGAAGACGTCTTCCAGAAGGAGACCTCTGGACAAAGTATCAACGCTACCCCAAAGAGGATTGTGCCCGTTGAAATCGCCCAACAACGAAAAAAGGTCATGGAAAATCCTCAGTCAGGCTGACCAGTTCTTGTCGACTGATGGATACAGAAGGAGGCAGATATAGCAAATAGTGAATGTTTTTATGCAGAGATACTCTGGCAGCTAAAGCTTAATTGGAGGGAAGAACTGAGGTAGACAGGGCTAAACAAAAGAGATTTGTGGATAAGCAACGACACACCTCCAGTCGCTCCGACTGCAGAAGGTTGTGCTGGTTTAGAAAGAAAATTAAAACAAAAAAAAAAAGAAAAAAAAAATTGTCAGAGCATATCTGAGTCTCTCTTGAATAGCAAAGACAGCAGGTTTTAGATGTTGACAGAGGAGCTGCAGCTCTTCAAAATTAGAATTCAAACCTCGATTATTCCAGTGAGATATTATTGAATCAATGAGAACGGAGTGATGACAACAGACTTCTCAGTCCATTGCTGTCTCGTCATCATCCGACTGCAATGGAGAGTATGGATTGTGTGTTTCCAGACTTGAAGGTTTTTTTTTTTTTCTCTGGACTTGTCTTTTTTTGCTCTCTTGGAAGCTCCAGAGGTAGATGAATGGCCATCCACCTCAATGATCTCTGCACCAGAGGACTTCCCTGGGATTGTGCCTTGATGAGGCACCGCTTGGGGGCCGAGAGTGCCCTGGGAGGAACACGGTTTTTTGGGAGGGGAGGGGGTGCTTTTGGAGTGGAGGGTATCCCAACCTGTGTCCGCAGGGCAGAACGGGAGACAGCGGGTTTTACGCCACCCGCTGAGGAGGTTTGCACTTATCACAGGGGTAGCGGATTTCTTGCCTCCGCTGGGGGCAGATGGTTTGGATTGCAGAGTCTTAGAAAAGCAAAAGGTGTCTGTCTGACAGGAGACAGACACTGAAGAAACTTGTTTCACAACCTGAGAGTAGGACTTGTTGGGATGTGGCGGACTGCCCAGAACCAGCTTTTTTGCCTCATGGAATGGAATCCTTCTTTCCGTCTTCACCCTTTGGATGCTACTTTCCTGGCACCAACCCGGACACTCTCTAGAGGAGGAGGGGTGACCGCCTCCACAGTTTGCACAATGCGCCGGATGAACGCATGGCATCTCGTGGCTCGGTTGGCAGCAGACGCCACAAATCTCCTCCCCAGAGCACTGGTCCCCCACACATGGCCAAACTTCTGGACCGGAAACAACGCATCGGGGATGGAACATACAGGCTAACCTTGACGTTCAAATAGCCCACCTTGATAGACTGTGGCAGCGAAGGGGTGCAGAAGGTCAGAAAGAGGGTATTTGTTGGCACTCTTTCAGAACCCTTGCGAATTGTGACTCTTCGCACATCCATGACTCCCTGGGATTTCAGTTCGAACCTTATCTCATCCTCCAGTACTCCTTTTAAGTCTGGGCAGCGAATGACCCCCTTTGAAGAATTCAGGTTCTTGTGAGGTGACACCTTGATTTTTCGGTCGACAGGAGTTGTTGATTTCAGGATCCGATCCGATCGACATTTCGTATCGCATTCCACCAGAAATGAGCCATTTCTCAGTCGTTTGATTGATTTTGGATTTCCTGACAGACAACTGAAACCTTTTTGGATTGCAAAGGGGGCTGAGTGCAGACAAAGGTTTGTCTACATCAGCGCCCTCCACCACCAACCACGAAGGCCAAGATCCCGACTCTGTTCGGATTTCTGAGTCCGAGTCAGAATCGTGGTCACAATCTGATCTCTCTTTGTCTCTCTTTCTCCGTTTGGAAGGGAGTTTAGTTATTGAGGCCATGGTGTATGATTTAGGAATTCGTCCCTCCCCTACCCACCCACCATCGAGTCCAACTTAGGGGCAGGGGCCAAGAAACTCTTGTCTTGGACCCCCTTTGGGTTTCAGGAGGGATATACACCAAGCAGCGCCAACTTACCCTATCCCCCCCGATTATGCCCAGCTCCTGGGAACAGAGAACTGAGCACTATAGTGGTGACCTTGGCCAGCTGGGGGACTGCCTGTTTTGACCCAACCCCATGTAGGGGTAGCTGGTTGCACACACAGGCCCATGTGTGCCTCCTGTCTAGGAAAGGTCCCAGCCAAAGTGATGTAATGAGGGCGCTGGCTCTCTCCCATCACCAGGATCTCATTCCCCCCCCCCCCCCCCCCCCCCCCCCCCCCCCCCCCCCCCATCACAGATCGCACCGCACGGCAAACGCGGCGGATCTTAAGAAGACCACGGAGAGAAAAGGCGTGTGGAAAAGAAGGCTTGAAGGGGAGACGAAGATAGAAAAGAGCCAAATTAGAAAGGCAGAAAACAGGAAAAGGAGAAAGGCGGGTTACTATTAGTCAGGGTCCTCACCCTTAGCCTATCTGACATGGAAGGCCCTACCAGGGCCTTACCACGTTGTGCTTAGCCAGACAGCAACTTGACTTTTCAGGCCTAGAAACATTCTCAAGAACTAGCCTATCTTCAAGTAATGATGCCCCCCGCAGCAAAGCCTAAGGGACCACGGGACCGCGCAAGCCCTCCGACCACGACAAGGTTGCAACCAAGTGTGCAAGTGTGTGTGTGTCAGTGTGTGTGTGTGTGTGTGTGTGTGTGTGTGTGTGTGTGTGTGTGTGTGTGCGCGCGCGCACACACAAACACTCACTCATGTCAATGGATTCTCTAATTAAACACGCTACATCACCCCACTGATGAACGCACACTAGCGCACACACGTCTGCAGTATGCGCTGGGGGACCCTGAGAGATTCAAAGTCTTGCCTCAGTTGTCATGTGTTTCATCTTTTGTGTTTGCTATTGGAACGGCCCAGTATCAGTTTGCCCGAATCTCTAGGTCTTTTGGCAGTGTTGGACTTGAGATTGTTTGTCTGGTTGGTGGTGTTTCTTGCTCTTCCCTTAAGTGTGTGTGTGTGTATGTGTGTGTGTGTGTGTGTGTGTGTGTGTGTGTGTGTGTGTGTGTGTTCATCAGTGGGGTGATGCCAGCGTGTTAATTAGAGAGTCCACGGAGATGAGTGTGCACACATACACACACACACACGCGCACATACTCATGCGCGCGCGCGCGCACACACACACACACACACACACACACACACACACACACACACACGCACACACATGAACCCATGCACACACATGGACGCGTGCCCACGAATCCATACACACACACACATGTACATTCACTACACACAAAGAAACACATTACATCGTAAGTCTGGACCATGTCGCACACAGACGTGTCATCTGTTTACTGAGGTCCAAACGCTTGCTCCTGAATGAAACCCCTTGTTTTGGACAATTAAGAGTTGACCCATACTGTAAACAATGTGATGGTGATCAGATTGAAGACTTGGGGCATTTTCTTTTTGTCTGCTGTAAGTACTCTTCTCTGAGAAAGAAATTTCTGCCTCTATATCATTATCGGTTTTCTAGCACTCTGACAATTCAACTGCTTTGTCAAAACCTTAAAGGTAAGTTTGCTTTGAAAACTGTGAAAACTGCACTTTATATTGTTGAGTGCCTAAAAGTAAGATGTTGATGTGGTAAAAATTGAAGCAATCTCTTGTCTTTCCTTTTTGTATGAAAGGTTTACCTATAACTGAATGTTTATTATTGCAATGCTCCTTGTCATTTTGGGCCGGATGACCTGCAAAGACTGAAACTAAATAATTGTTGTTATTCACTACACACACGCATACAAAACAAATCAAAAAATGATAGGTAGGCACTCAAGGTCTGACCAGCCCACAGGGCTAAAGCGTAGGTCAGATATCTGCTGAGTCGTAGCCACGAGACCCTCTTCTTCATTTCTCTCATCTTAGTTGTCATTTCATTTATCTATCAGCTTAAAATCACGCGTAGTGTGGTCTCAGAACTTAGCGGATGAAACATGATGAAACTGAAACTTTCTGATCACTAACTGGAAACTTGCTGCAATCTTTTTTTCAGAGCTCTGTAGTTGACTGAATGTCACACGTAATACCTGCCAAACCTGCCCCCCCCCCCCCCCCCCCCCCCCTTTTTTTTTTTTTTAAGGAGAATTATATCTCTAATATCACAAGTTGCATTTTTGTTTCACATTCTCTATGCGTGGTACAAAGGGAACACACACACACACACACACACACACACACACACACACACACACACACACACACACACACACACACACACGCACGTAGCACGCAAGCACGCACGTACGCACGCGGGCACGCGGGCACGCACGCACCCACGCACGCACACTTTAATCCAGGTGGTTCTACCTCACGGATGGTCAACGTGTCATGCAGGTCAATGCAGCTGTTCCAGCCAGCTGCTGTGTTTTGCTGTGGAGTCTGCATTGCCTCAAGGAAACAACTACAACATTCCTCTTTTGTCTCAACGGGTCGCATGCCACTCAAATACGTTTGTCAACTGGGAGCATTGTCGTGTGACGTGGGCCCGGTCACCCATACTGACCAAGCGCTGCCCTTTTGGCGTGGCATGCTACGAATCCCTTGACAATGCTACACTCTTAAGCCTTATGACGAAATGCCTTAACTATGCTACACTGTTATGTTTTTATGACGAAATGCCTTAACTATGCTACACTGTTATGTTTTATGACGAAATGCCTTAACTATGCTACACTGTTATGTTTTATGACGAAATGCCTTGAGAGTGCTACAATGTTACGTTTTATGACGAAATGCCTTGAGAGTGCTACAATGTTACGTTTTATGACGAAATGCCTTGACAGTGCTACAATGTTTACGTTTTATGACGAAATGCCTTGACAGTGCTACAATGTTACGTTTTATGACGAAATGCCTTGACAGTGCTACAATGTTACGTTTTATGACCAAATGCCATGGGGAAATCCCTTCATTGAGTTAGTGGTATCTAAAATGGAACCAGGATAACGTAGATCTTTAGGCTGTAGACTTACATCCTCAAAAATGGCCAGCGTCAATAAGGAGAAGGGGGGAAAAAAAGGCTGAATACATATTACCAAAAATGATCGTGATTTTGCTATTTTATCACCTGTTTTTGATGTCGGTCATGTTGATGTGTGTACGTCAAGACAATACCACCCGATTAATAGCGGAATTTCTGATTTCATTGTCCGCCATCGTGCTGTATACCAAGCGAAGTGTAGCTGAAAGGGGTGTTCAGTTTGACGTGTGGTATCACATACGAGTGCTACGCATAAGTTTAGAGGGGTACACTCAAAAGGTCAAAATGTTACCACTGTTGCTTTCTAGACCTTGGCACCCTGAGACAGAGAGAACCCAACACATGTCCTCTGACAGCTGCCACACCATCATCTGTCATTCCCAACACAAGACACCTACCGCATTTCCCCGAAGAGCACGTGGTTCCTAATATGCACAGGTCTCTGTTGTTTGCACAGTTTTGGCCAAGTTCCAATTCTGTCGAAGACAGAAACGAATTCAGGGTGTACCTATTGGAGTGCATACTTGTGTATGCGCATGTATGATGCCACGTTATTGTTGTTGTTGTTGTTGTTGTTGTTGTTGTTGTTGTTGTTGTTGTTGTGTTGTCGTCGTCGTCGTTGTTGTTGTTGAGTGCATACGCGTGCGTGGGTGTCTGCACATACAGGTGTTGTGTGGACGACCGTAGGATTGATTCCCATCACCACCCCTCCCACCCATGTCTCTTACTGAAGGTGGGGAAGAGAAAAAAAAAATGATATGACGCCAAACCTTGACAATACATTCTACCCCCGAGAGAGCAGCCTGTAGTCAGCATAGACAATTCTGTTGTGACGGCGAACTGACAGTACAATACAAGGCCTTATAAAACAACTGAAATGCAAACCAGTCCTACTGCATTTTCTCCCCTAAATTTTGACTCGGCGTGCATGTGGCTCAGTTTGTGTATGCTTGAATATGCTTGCATGGGTGCGTGCTTTCACAATTGCATGAGCGGATGTTCACGTGCGTGCATGTGTGTGTGTGTGTGTGTGTGTGTGTGTGTGTGTGTGTGTGTGTGTGTGTGTGTGTGTGTGTGTGTGTGATTTTATGTGAACTTTCATTTGTTCTTACACTCTTTATTTATGGGCACACACACACACACACACACACACACACACACACACACACACACACACACACAGACACACACACGCGCGCGGGCGCGCGCGCACGCACGCACACATACACAAACACGCACATTCACTCACTCACATACACACTAACACATACACATATACTTAGTTACATAAACATTTATATCAACGTTCATTTTGTCATGTATTTACACCGATATCAATAAAGCAAACACCAGTCAGTCAGTCACAGTGGATATAGAGTTCCCTCATGCAGAAAATGAAGGCCTCCACTACACTTAAAAAGCGTAACTGGCCGCTTGTTCAGGTACACACATAACAATAGGACAAAAATCGCACTCAATCAGTTAAAGAGCATAATAGGCTATAGTCGGTTATCTGCAAGGGAGGTAGTCTTTGTTAGAGCATGCGTTCAGCGAGAGTGACCTTGCTGTTTTCATGGGACAAATACCAGCATTGGACACACCCCGAAAGCAATTTTCCCCGTCACTCAGCTTAATAACTCAGTTAGCGACATGCCAAAACATGGGTATGGAATGGTGCGCCTATAATGCTTCAGACACTATCTTGATCGTTATTAGAATGTCCCCTTCAGATCAAATATTCAACTCTCTAAACCTGTTTGTTTGACCCACAAGCTGACAGAGGGTCACTCTGCTTGCAATGAAAAGGCAAGCATTAAACTCCTCCACCCCTCCTCCTTCTCCACGATTGTGTGTGTGTGTGTGTGTGTGTGTGTGTGTGTGTGTGTGTGTGTGTGTGTGTGTCCTAAGTCACCGAACAAAAAAAACAGATTAAAAAAATTCAATTTTACTGGAAAATTGCTGACTGGAAAGACACCTGTAGCAAGGGCAGCGCCACACACACACACACACACACACACACACACACACACAATGTATTGATAGTTGTCTAAAGTAGTTCTCGGACATACGCAGACCAGATACCATTTGTAACAGCGAGTTGTGGAAGAAAACAGATCGACGACCGACCCCGTTTTAGTTTGAACCCGTCATCAACACTACGACCCCCTGAGGCAAACGGTGAAAAAAAAAAAAAAAAAAAAAAAAGCCTAACCAACAGCTGGCGCTGGCGCCAAGAGAGGAACACTAAACAGATGGAGCAGCACCTGGAAATGGCAGGCTATACATGAACAGAGTTACGGGCCATGAATCAGCTAGCACACTGAATCAGCTGAGATCTGATCTGCACACCCTGATTTTAGATCTGTGTATCTTAAATATAGGTCCAGGAAGTTAGACGTGGGTGGATAGATTTGGTGAGGGTGGGGTGGGGGCAGATACAGACAGACAAACAGACACTCAAACTGAGAGAGAGAGAGAGAGAGAGAGAGAGAGAGAGAGAGAGAGAGAGAGAGAGAGAGAGAGAGAGAGAGAGAGAGAGAGAGAGACAGAGACAGACAGACAGAGAGACAGAGATGGGGTGGAAGAAGGGAAAATGATAACCAGCTCACAATCACAATCAGAGTGAACCAACATATAATCACACATACTTACAGGGGCAAGTAGAACAAAATTTAATTAGGCTCAAAAACCTATCACAACTATCAGAGACATTGGCATGAGATGTCTACAAGCATACCACGTGTATTATGTGCAATGAGCCAATGAAGTGGACAGGCGGAGCAGTTACACATCACTGGGAGCAGACACATGCTGTTCACACACAAAATCACAGGGAGTAGACAGATCATGTCCATATACTTACTACACACGTCCTGTTCACACGTCGTCCCAGATTTACAGTGTCCTTCATTGCCGTAACAGTATCCTCCTTCAGTTATTGCTTTGGAAGATCAGTGAATGGCTTCGTGATCACAATACATTTCTGTCACCACTATTGTTCATGTTATCACTATTCTTCTTATTCTTCTTTGTCACGCAGATAATGGTGTACGGGAAGCAACTGTTCCTGGACGGGGTTTACACAGACACACAGACACACACGCTCTTACACTCACACACACACACACACACACACACACACACACACACACACACACACACACACACACACACACACACGCACACACACACACACACACACACACACACACACACACACACACACACACACACAGCGGGCGCACGCACACACGCACATATGCATATTCACACACATATTCACTGACCAAAGACTATACAATTTGAAAAAAAAAAAAAAAAAAAAAAAAAAAAAACAGGAGAAGAAGAAGAAGAAGAAACAAGAGAGAAAAAAAAAACACACACACAACATCAACTACCAAGGACGGACCACCAACACCCAGCACTACCATGGCTGCTGCTGCTGGTTTACCACTGTATGGGAACCTACCGCTGCTGCTATCGCCATTGCTGAAAATGCTATGTTGTTGTTACTGTGTTGATGTTTCTGCTATGGGTTTCCGATTCAGTTTTGTGCCTCATACACGCACAGCAATTGCCAAATATGTCTGAAAGTTTCAGACTGAACATAGGAACACGCGACAAATTGTGCGCTACCGAGCAAGTCTGCGCCTTACATCAATGTTGAGTCTGTCCAGTTTGACGGGCCAGTGTGCGGACTTGAAACGCAACCAAACTCGGCAGTGTTCCCGATGGAATTAGTCCTCTTCAGCAGAACAAGGCAGACTTCTTTTTGACAAGAGCATTTCTTTGAGTGTGTCCTCCATAATGAATCTTATTTCATGGGGATTCACTGTTACACACACGCGCACGACCGCACGCACGCACCCACGCATGCATACACATTTTGAGGAGTCCACCACTCAGCTGCGATATCCAGAAGAGAAAAGTTCGCTTGTCAACTGGACATCAAACTGTCACCATTCAGCAATGACAACTACTGCTGCTGCTGTGTGCTGCGACTGATGCTGCTGCTGCTGCTGCTGCTACGATTTCTACCACTGCTACAATTACTACTGCTTCTACTGCAGCTGCTAGTGATGATGATGTCGATGAGGATGATGTTGATGAGGATGATGATACGACTTTTACAGCTGCTGTTACAACTTCTGTTGCTATTGGTACTAGTATTACTTCTACTACTACCGCTATTACTACTTCTGCTGTTACGGTCGTTGCTGCAATCACGCCGCTGCTACCACTGCTGCTAGTACTACCAGTAGTATTCTATACCAATACTACCACTACACTAGCGCTATTCTATAACAATACTACCACTACACCAGCACTATTCTATACCAATACTACCACTACACCAGCACTATTCTATACCAATACTACCACTACACCAGCACTATTCTATAACAATACTACCACTACACCAGCACTATTCTATAATAATACTACCACTACACCAGCACTATTCTATACCAATACTACCACTACACCAGTACTATTCTATACCAATACTACCACTACACCAGTACTATTTTATAACAATACTACCACTACACCAGTACTATTTTATAACAATACTACCACTACACCAGTACTATTCTATACCAATACTACCACTACACCAGTACTATTCTATACCAATACTACCACTACTATTACTATTGCTACTACTGCTGCTTCTGCTATTAATCCTGCTGCTGCTGCTACTACTACTACTACTACTACTACTACTACTACTATTACTACTACGATTGCCTCCACAGCTGCTGCTGCTACTGTTACAATTACTACTGCTATCATTGCTGCCGATACTCCACTACTACACCTCTGTTACTGTTATCGATGCTGCTAATTCTGCTGCTTCTACTACAACTGATAACAGTACTGTTGCCCCTGCTACAACTGATAACAGTACTGTTGCCCCTGCTACAACTGATAAACAGTACTGTTGCCCCTGCTACAACTGATAACAGTACTGTTGCCCCCTGCTACAACTGATAACAGTACTGTTGCCCCTGCTGCTGCTGCCAGTGCTTCTACCACCGCTGCTGCTGTCATTGTGTGGACGACCTTCTACCCTCAGTAGGGCTGCTACCCTCTCTGCTGATTCTGCGACAGCTTTACGCAGCTGCTGCTCCTATTTCTGCTGCTCTGTCACTGCTTCAACCTTAGCTGCGATGACTGAGCCTTGCTGCTGTTGACGCAGCCATCGGTGCTGTGGTGGCCACTGTTACCATGTTTACATACAAAGTGACAGTCAAGGGGGAGTTGACTCACCGCATGTACTGCTTTCACAGACGAGTCCAATGTTGCAGCTCTCATCCTCTTTGGAACTGCCGGACACACAGGCTGTCCCTGCCTTCTGTCCTGGAAAGGAATGTATGATTTAACTAATTAGTGAATCATTGAGTCTGTCAAGAGATTAAACAAAAAACGTAGCTGACCAGTTAACTGTCAACTGACCAACTGAAAGACCAACAGAGTGAGTGGACTATCTAACTCACTAGCCACTTATTAACTGACACATTGATTCGACAACTGACTGAATTCATTGTCCCTGTGAGAACACCTAGGAGCTCTTTCGGTGCAAAAGGCGTCCCTGCCTTCTGGAAAATCCACACTGGTAGTGTGCATTGCTCTGTCGCTCTCTTTGCCCATGCCTTTTAATTTTATCTATTTTATGTAATTATTAATTGCTTATTTCTTCACTTATTTAATCATTTTTTTACAATCAGGCCGTCCTTTTGTGCTGTTATTTATCGTTTTAATGCCTTTGTGGATGTTAGGGACCGCATTAGGTCGTGAAGCCGAGTTATGCTTTTCTTCTCTGCTGGTTTAGAAAAAAAAAAGAGGACGCCTTTTTGAATGGCATTACCAGTTAATTCAACTCCCCCTTTCCCTCACAGGGAAGAGAATAGAGAGTTCAACATCCTACTGATAGAAAGCACTTACGCTGGACCCGACGCTGCCTTTCTAAAAGGTTTCTTTCATTTAGATCGGGAAGGAAGCTTACAGATGGAAGTTTCACGCACGAAGGGCGAAAGAAAGCTGAAAAGATGTTCATCAAATTCAGTCAACATCTAACATGGGCTCTTGAGCGCTGGGTCTCTCTGGCGGGAATAAATCTGAAGGATCTGATTCTCCTTGAGCAACTCATGGGAGCCGTCTCTGACGACCTCGGGACACGCATTCCTGAGGCACAGCCCAAAGAGCATCCCAAAGGCCCCCGAGATGGCCAAGGTCTATGCCAAAGCTTTGCAAGGGTTGGAAGCCTGTAAGTTGCAGCTCATCCAGCTCCAGTCCTGCCCGCCAATGGAGAAACGTTTTCGTGGGATCCTAACTCACCCCCCACGTGCTCTGAGAAGAAACCTGACAAAAAAAAAAAAAAAAAAAAAAAAGGGGGGGGGGGGGGGGGGGGGGAGGAGGTAGGGTGTGGCGGTCATCCCCTAGGTGTCTCCAAGGTGGACCCTAAGGTCCTCGCACTCCATCAGCGTGTTTTAAGTGAGGTAGGGTTGGCCATCCAACGACCCTCAGCTGTGGCAAGGAGTCTCAGCTGACTCCCTGCAAACTCCTGAACAGTCTGGCCCGTGTCACTGTCCCAGTTAAAGGGAGCGTACCTTTGGTCATGTGGGTTTTGACCGGGAAACCCTCAACTCACACTACTCAGTCTAATCAGTCGTATACTGATGGAGGTGGAGCAGACTACTTAAACAGAGTTCCCTAAGTCCATGGAGTAGACTGTCGAGCACTTTTCCTACTGTTTCAGGTGCTGATGTGAGTGAAGGGAATCGTTGACGACAAGGCAGACCGAGTAGAACCTATGTAACCCCCCCCCCCCCCACCACCACCACCATCACCACCACCAACCGAAAGCTGGTAAACGGCCAAGCTGTCACATAAGTGAAGAGCTAGTCGACTGGGTTACAGATCGGCCAAGCACTTTCTGAGATATTCCATAAAGAAGAAAAAGCGTTACAGGCCGTTACAGCCGTTAGTAATGGCTATAACGATAAACTAAAAAATCAGGCATTATTCGTGACCCATAATAAACAAACCTACAAATTTTCAGAAAGATCGGCCACGTACTTTTTGAGATATTCTATGAAGAAGAAAACCTTTACAGGTCGTTACATCCGTTAGTAACGGCTATAAGGGGGTAAACTAAAACATCGGGCATCATCCGAGACCCACAATGAACATACCTGCTAATTTTCACAAAGATCGGCCAAGTACTTTCTGAGATATTCCATAATAAAGAAGAAAAAGGGTTACAGGCCGTTACAGCCGTTAGTAACGCTATAAGGGGGGTAAACTAAAACATCGGGCATCATCCGAGACCCACAATGAACATACCTGCTAATTTTCACAAAGATCGGCCAAGTACTTTCTGAGATATTCCATAAAGAAGAAAAAGGGTTACAGGCCGTTACAGCCGTTAGTAACGGCTGTAACGGTAAACTAAAACATCGGGCATCATCCGTGACCCATAATGAACATACCTGCTAATTCTCACAAAGATCGGCCGAGTACTTTCTGAGATATTCCATGAAGAAGAAAAACCCGTTACAGGCCGTTACAGGCATTAGTAACGGCTATAACGATAAACTAAAACACCGGGCATTATTCGTGACCGATAATTAACATATCTACACATTTTTAAGAAAGATCGGCCACGTACTTTCTGAGATATTCTATAAAGAAGAAAAACCGTTACAGGCCGTGACAGCTGTTAGTAACGGCTATAACGAGGTAAACTGAAACATCGCGAATCATTCGTGTTCCATAATGAACATACCTGCTAATTTTCACAAAGATGAGCCGAGCGCTTTCTGAGATATTCCATAAACAAGAAAAAGCGTTACAGGCCGTTACAGCCGTTAGTAACGGCTGTAAAGTAAACTAAAACATCGGGCATAATTTTTGACCCATAGTGAACATACCTACAAATTTTCAGAAAGATTGGCCCAGTAGTTTTGTCTGGAGCGAGTGGAACACATTTTGACCATGGACGGACGGACACAAGGACACACAGACACACAGACAGCATTTCTTCGTTCCCATTCTAAAGTACTCCCTGTTCTATAAGAACTGGGAGTACAAAAATGGAAGAATGAAAGAAAAAAAAAAAGCAAAGAAAGAAAGAAAGAAGAGAGAAAAATAGGAAGAAAAAAAAAAATGAAGGAAGAAGGGAAGATAAAGAATCAACAACAACTACAGCTACAACAAAAATGACAATAACGATGACAACAACAGCAGCAGCAGCAACAACAAACAACAACAACAACAACGGCAACAACTGAACCAAAACGACGACGAAGACGATGACGATAACAACGACGACGACAACAACAACAATAACACAGCAACAACAACAACAGTTAATGATTCCTGTAAGATGTGGTTCAATCAATATTAGTCTTTCGTCACGTGATCTTATTGAACCAGCTGTGTGCCGTTTCATATTGACAGACTGCTGGAAAGTCATTATGCTTATATTCCAGTCAGTACTCTTTAATAGTTTGCAAGTGCTAGCTAAAACTCAGCGGGGGGGGGGGGGGGGGGGGGGGGGGAGGGGGCTATTTTATCAGTGACCAACAGAGAAGAGAGAGAGAGAGAGAGAGAGAGAGAGAGAGAGAGAGAGAGAGAGAGAGAGAGAGAGAGAGAGACTTACTACTACAAGAAAAATCTTTCGCATACACCGTCTGACTGTCACCGCAGACGCACACGCCGTTTTCACACTTTTTACTTATACAGTTTGCGTTGTCGCTGCAGTTGGAGCCAGTACGGGATGTATGGGTCTCTGTAGCATAAATCATTTCCCCCACAAAATCATCATTGTTTTCTTCTTCTTCTTCTTCCTAAAACACTGGTTCACTCATAAACGAGTAGGTCACCAGCGCGCATGTTAAGAAATCAAATCAAAAAAGTTAAAAGCAATGGCCAGGTTCAGGCCCAAGTAACCATAAAATATCTGGGGAAGTTAAAATAAAAAATCAGTCAATATGCAGATCTCAAGACTGTCGTATCAATTTCGTTTTCAAATGAGACTGCATTTGTGGCAATCTTGATGGCACCCGGCAGTGAGTTCCACAGCCATACAGAACTAGGATAAAATGAATGTAAATGGCTGTCAATGTTTGATGCAGGTATGGCATAAGATTGACCGCCACTCCTGGTGCTGCTTTTATTAAATACTAGTTGTTCCATTGGGATATCAATAAGTTTAGCTCTGCCTTTGATATTAAGTTTGATAAAGGCTCTTCTCTCTCTAAAGGTTTCCATTCTAATTTCCTCATGTTCTTCCTAGTATTCCCTTTCTCTCTGATATGGTTCCCTGTTACGAACCGTGCTGCTCTCTTCTGAATCTTTTCGAGGTTATCAATGTCCTTTAGATTGTAACGATCCCAGACTGAGCACAATATTCCAGTACTGGTCTAACCAGTGTTTTGTAGCAGTCGTCCTTAACCTTTTTGGGGCAGTCGTTGATATTCCTGTATAAGAAAGCTAAGATGATTGCTTTCTTACATACTAAATTGTAATGTTCTTTCTATTTGTGACGACTGTCTATGATCACGCCTAAATATTTTGCAGCATTGTTTTTTTTTTTTTAAAGAATAGTATTGTGAATAGAATATTCTGATCTAGTTGGTGAACGTTTATTACATATACGAAATACTTGGCACTTCTGGGGATGAAATTCCATTTTCCAGTTCTTTCCCCCACTCTTGTAAAGCGTTTAGATCTTCTTGTACAATGTGTGTATCATTTTTGCTTCTGATTGTTCTATATACTAAACTGTCATCTGCAAAAAGCCTTATAGTAGTTCCAGGGGAGAGATTTCTTTCTACTTATGTCATTTGTATAAATTAAAAAAAAAAAATGGCAACAGAACAGTTTCCCTGTGGTACACCTGACAAGACTGGTTTAAATGGGATGACGACCCTTCCACAACAACTTTCTGCGTTCTCCCAACGAGGAATGATCTAGACCATTTTTCTAGCAAAGTCATGGTCAACCTTATGAAAGGCTTTATAAAAATCTAATAAAACTGCATCTATTTGCTATCTGTTGTTAAGACAGTTATCAAATCATTGAGAGTTGTTATAAGTTGAGTCTCACACTCCTTCGCTGTCTAAACCCATGCCGGGCGTTATTTAAGAAGTCATATTTGTCATGATGGTCCATTATGCCACTATATATTATGTGTTCAAGTAGTTTTGCTGATATGGATGTAAGAGATACAGGTCTATAGTTCTCTGCTTTTGTTTTGTCACCCTTTTTGAATAAAGGACAATGCTAGCATCTCGCCACTCATCAGGTATTACTCTCCCTGGTCCAGTGAAGCTTGGAAAAGTAGTTGTTATACCTCGGTCATACACGGCACATATATTTAAGAGCTTGCCAGGAATGCCCATCAGGAGCAGTAGCTTTGTTTTCATTGATGTTGGTCAGTAACTTAAATACTCCTGCTTTATTATTTACTTTGATATTTTGCATTTCAGGGAGTTTATCATCATCCTTTAGTCTAACGTTAATTAGGGGCTTGTGATTTGAGAAAACCGAACAAAACAAACTGATTGTTTAGTAAATTTGCTTTTCCTTCAGGGTCCTGTATTAGGTTATTCTGGTTATTTCTCAGGTCTGGAATCCCAATGTTGTCCTGTCTCTTACTCCTTATGTAAGACCATAATTTCTTGTTTTGAAGATGACCTTCTGAAATCATCGAATTACATAATTTGGAGTGAGCAAGCCTACATTCTCCCTGACACCTTCTCTTAACATGTTTATACCTAATCAGTAATCTTTCTGAATTAGGGTGTAGTTTCAATTTCTTAAAGAACCGATGTTTCCTTCTCAA
The DNA here is from genome assembly GCA_016801955.1 of Conus betulinus. Classification (NCBI taxonomy): domain Eukaryota; kingdom Metazoa; phylum Mollusca; class Gastropoda; order Neogastropoda; family Conidae; genus Conus; species Conus betulinus. The sequence goes on along the minus strand of JADBJO010007516.1, from coordinate 70,268 downwards.
CAAACGTTTCGTTTTTTGTATTAATCCATGGCTGGTGGTTCTTGCTTGAAGTTTATTTTAGTTGGTATGTTGTCATCCATAATATATTCCAAGTTAGTTTTTATACACACTTCCAAAGGCCATTGACATTATCTCTTTAACACTATGAAACCTAAAAAAAAAAAAAAAAGAAAGAAAGAAAAAAAAAAACAAACAAACAAAAAAACAAAAAAAAAAAAAACGACTGAAATCATGAGTATCCCTGCGTAATTTTGGTAAGTTTGTTGGTTCCAGAGTCTGATGGTACGTTTAGGGGGTTTTCTTCGAAGGGGTTGAAAGTTGCCCTCTAAGAGAATTATGTCATAATCACCCAGGCCTGCAATTAATTCCTGATTGCCTAATGCGCCTGGACAACTGGTAAAAAATAAATCCAAGAATGCATTGCCACGTGTTGGTATTTCAACCAACTGCACTAATCCAAGGTCTTTGGTGGTATCAAAAAAACTGAGAATTAATGTTTTTTATTTGTATTGATTACCAACTACGGCATCTTCACGCCAGTCGATATCAGGTTAAGTTGAAGTCTCCACCAATCTATAATATTGCCTTCCTATTGGCCAAAACAATGTCAGAAATGTCTGTGCAAATAGACGGACATACATTTTCATCTGAGTCTGGAGGTCTGTATACTGATCCAACAATGGCAGGTCTCTTATTCTTAAAATTAATCCTACAAAATAAACTTTCACTTTTTTTTGCCCTTGATATAAAAACTCACTGGCTAAGTTCTTCCGAATGGCAATCAAGACTCCCCCACCTCTTTTTCCAAGTCTGTCCTTTCTATAAATATCAAAAAATCCTCCATTAGAAGCTCACTGCTGGATGTTCCAGTTTCTAGCCAAGTTTCTGTTCCAATCACATCAATGTTTTTTTTTCGGTGACTAAATTATTGAGTTCTTCCTTTTTCTTGATAAGTGATTGAAAGTTTACGACTATGCATTTAAGCTCGTCTTTTTCTTTTGATGATTTGGAGTTCGGTTGAACTTTATGATTTGGGATTTTATCAGTTTTAGAATCAGGGTTGGCTGCAAACTTAGGACAAGATTTCAAGTTTTCTCTTGGGAGTCGGTCTGGTGAGATAGGGTCAAAACGGTTGCTTTCTGAACTGCGATCTTCGATAGAATCTTCAAAAAGTCTCGAACTACAGTTTGGAAGCCCGCAGGTAAAACATGTCCAAGATATATCACTATTACATAATGCTTCATAAACCGCTGAATTTTATAACATACATTTGGTGTGATACCATGTATTGCAAACGTCACAGGCAACTACTTTATGTTTCCATGTGACTCGCAAATACAGACTCCGCATGGATATTTTACTTTGGTGGACGATAGTAGGATAAGGCTTAAGAGCCATGATTTAACTCCTCTATGTCTAACTCTTTTATTAAAACAATTTCTCATCACTGTACTATTTCTGATATTAACTGAAATCAGAGGTTCAAATCTGGGCCTAGTAATCGACGTGAGATCAGTGCTTGGCACAGGTGTACACAAGAGGCTAACATGGTTCAGGTTGCACAAAGTTTTATAACCTGCAAAAATGGAACTAAAGGCGTCTACTTCTTCATCTAAGATTTCAAAATTAAATTGATTGCTGTGGATGCAGTTGTTCCTATCACACGTGCAAAACGCAAAAAAAAAAAAAGTAGAAAACTTTTAACGAAACCGAGGAACAACACGCCAGTAGCCATCTTGAAAAGCCTATGAGACACAACACTTTACCTGAAAAGGCTTTAAACACAATTTTCGTTTAAAAAAAAAATCAGCGTTAAACTACCAATAGCTAACAGCCAACAGTGCTGATTATGAAAATTCACAGTTACTCGTATGAATAAAAGACGTCAAAGATGTAAAAATGAAGTTAAAAGGGGAGCTCCGAAAGCCAGGCAGCCTCCTCGCTGGACATGCGCAAGAAGAAGCTTATTTAGTCTCAAAACTGAAAACCACCACAGCAGTGCCCGGATGTATGAACACAACAACAAGAAAAAACAAACAAAAAGCCCATTCTGCAAAACGATTGACTGACAAATATGAATAAAAAGCAAATAGCGTAGAAAAAAAAAAAAAAACTGAGTAGCACAACAGGGTATCCTCCAAGCAGCAGACAGGGGAAGAGGTGTAGAGATTGAAGGGTGGGGTGTGTCGGGAGAGAAGGGGGGGGGGGGGGGGGGGGGGGGGGGGGGTTTATGGGGAGTCTGATGATGAGAAAACCTGTTTACAGTAGCAGCATGGACAAGTCTCACTGAACTGTGGGAGTGCGCTGAAAGGTTCAAATCTTTATTTCCTCTCATCCACAGTGTTCTTACACCGTGAAACCAAGATGACCCATGATTGTTCTTGTATGCTTGGCTGAAATAGTTCATGGCAAATACTGTGCGTGTCAAAACTCTAGTTCTTTTTTTTTTTTTTTTTTTTTTTTTTTTTTTTTACTGAACGCGCGTTGACCGTGAGGAGCCAAGTGGTTTCACGTTCTTCAGTCATTGTCCTAAATGCTATTGTTTTTGCCTGACGAAAACCCAAGAGGTCGAAATGCATCGAGTCTTGTCCTGTGCTATGTTTGTCTGTGTCGTTGGCGGTAACTAACCCCCTATCTTTCGAAATTTTGACTTTTATACGTTTCATTCTCTTCCTAACTGTGCGTGAGTCACTCAGTACAGGGGTGCAAGTTAGAGAGGGCCCCCAGTCCTAAACTGAACTGGGGCCATCCCACTAACACTGAATTCTGAATCGTGACCACCCCATCCATCCCACCAAGGCTGAAATTTACCACGATGTGATGGGACCGTGAAACACACACACACACACACACACACACACACACATGCACGTGTGTGTGTGTGTATACATGTGTGTGTAGATATAGATGTGTCAAGGTAATGGAAGGACATTGAGTCCGTCCTGCGACAAACAGATTCTACAACAGAATCCATAATCCATGTGGAAACCTATGGACAGAGGAAAAGAAAAGAAAAAAAAAGAAAAACGAAAGGAAGCGCTTTCGGACAATGGGCCTTCCCCTGTTCAGCGAAACATGGATACTTCTGAGAGGTGGGGTGAATAGGAAGAAGGAAATAGCTGCCGAAAAGACCCAGACTCGTAGCCAAGTCCCCGTGGGTCGACTGTAGCGAACTTTGGCAGAGTATATACAGATTAAGCCCGCAGAGATCTATCACGGGTTGCCATTTGAGGGGGAGAATAATCAAAGTACGAATTAGAAAGAGTCTGTGAGCCCATGGACCAAGCGTTCTTAGCAGCCACTTTGACTAAAGGAGCCTCCTAACTCGGAACAGAATCATCTTCATCAAACAATTCATTATCATCAGGAACATGCGTACCAAAATCACTGCGTTTGAACCTAAGTTTCCATCCTCCCCACATGCCCGCTAAACACACCTTGACACAGTCAGTCAGAGTCTGCCCTGTCCTCCCTGCCATCACCACCCAGGGCTCGTCCTTTTGCACCACCACGACCCCCCCCACCCCCACCCCATAGAGCCTACCGTCCTGACGACTTCCCAAGCTAGTGAAGTGTTGCAGAGACAAAGTCAGTGGAGGCCCAGCTGGCATGCTCTGTGGGCCCAGCTTGTCACTTACAAGGCACCCAGGGTAGAGAGCATGGAATGCGCTTAGGGAGACAAAGTCAATGGAGGCACAACTGGCATGCTTTGTGGACCCAGCTGTTCCTTGTTATTTACAAGGTGCCCCGGGGTAGAGAGCATGGAATGTGCTTGTGGAGATGCAATAGTCTGTCTCTTCTAATCCCAGCACTGGTGAAACTGTGTGGCAGTGAACACTGGGCTCTGCTCTGTCCCAAACCAGCAGACTGTCAGAATTATTCAAACGCAAGTCAAACCCAAAATACGATCGCCACGTCGAAGCAGAGCAGCCTTCACACGAGCTACAAGGTGCCAAGGTAACGCATTCGCCTCCTCAGACACAAAGGGCGGGTCAAAAGATGCTTAAGAGATCAGTGACGCTAGTCCACTGAAAGACGAGGATAAGAATACAGAGAGACGTGTTTCTGTCGCCAATGAAAAGGAGAAAACTGAACTCAGACGACTAGGGCGCAATGTTGCGAGCTCTCTAGGGGATATCACTCATGCAGGCTTGGTAGTACTGGGTAGAGTTAGCTCCCTGCTCTTCATTTTATTTCTAATGGGAATCCTGATGTATGGCGATGTTCCATTCCGAGTGAGGATACAGCATTTGTTTGGACAGGTTAATATGAAAGGAAATAAAGGGAAGACGAAAGCTGATATAAACTAGTGAAACAACAGAACATGAACAGATGGAGAAGATGAGTTTGAATGATCGAGGCAAAATGACCACCGAAGAAAAAAAAAAAAAGAATTAAAGTCACAAAATACTGCAGAAACTAATGTGCAACTGAACCAGAAATAAGAAACGAAAGAAGGAAGCTAGGGGGAAAAAGAAAGAAAAAAGACAGACAAACAGACAAACAACAACAACAAATCCTTGAGGGACAGTGGAAAACACGCAGTAGGTGTGTGGGTGGAGAGGGTAGTACACACGATCGAGTCAAAAAACAAAAAACAAAACCAAAAAAAAAAAAAAAAAAAAAAAAAAGCCAACAGAAAATGACTAAATCGGATTAGAAAACTAGTGGGGGTGAGGGAGAGGGGTGGGGGTGGTTGGGGAGGTGATAAGAAATCCTGGAAAACAATAAATTAAAAAGTATGAAAAGTACATATACAATATCCTTCGGATGAGACTATAAGCACGGGTTCCGTGCATGAACGCTCGCATAAGATCTTGCACACACGTCAAATCCCTTCACCACTAGTCTGGCCGCTGGGTATGGATGGCACATTACACATGACACGCACTCTGCGTGAAAAATGAAAAGAATGAAGGAAGTAAGGAAATTGAGTGAACGATATTGAACGATAGTTACTAGATGACACTGCAATTTTCTTTTTTTGTTAAGAGTTCGCGGGTTTTGTAGCTGGGTTGCCTAATTTGAGCTGTCGTTGGTTTAGTTCGCCCTCCTCTTCTTCCCCCCCCCCCCCCTGTCTATCTGTATTTCTTTCTTTCTTTTTCTTTACTCCCTCTCTCTCTCTCTCTGCTGCATAGGTGAACTTGTCAAGCTGCTTCTGTTCTTTACGTCCATCATCCACCCTCCCAGCCAGCCAAGGGTATGTCGCTGAGGTTGTTTCTTGCACAGCACGTGCATGTGCATCTTCCTTTGATTCGTTTGTGAGTTTTTGTCGCTGGCTCGACCCGAGCTTGGTGTGTGGAGAAAACTGGTCACTTGGACGATAGGCTTGTGAGTCGTGAAGATCGCAGTCTTTGCCCAGCGGGAGTCTCCTGTTGGACTTCCCTGCTCAGCGCAGTTCCTGTCTCCTATTATTGCCAGCCTTTAGCCGCGTGCATGTGAGTCTTAAAGGGTAACTTCACCTCATGTTTATTGTATTATTGTCGGAATTCCGGACGGCAACTCGGCACTTTTGTATTGTTTTCCTTCTGTAATGACCCAGAAGTTAGATCGCTCATCCGGCTGACTAGTGTCAGAGAGTTTTCTCCCCTCTCGGGTGTAAATGTACTTCGTTTATATTCACATTGTTTGTTCGTTTGCGCGAGTCATATATAAGTGAAGCAGCACGGTTGTATATATACTTCGTTTATATTCACATTATTTGTTCGTTTGCGCGAGTCATATACAAGTTGAGCAGCACGGTTGTAAAATTAATACATTTCATTTATATTCACATTATTTGTTCGTTTGCGCGAGTCATATATAAGTCGAACAGCACGACAACCTTGGCAGACAGCTGGTGGTAAGGTTTCCTTGTAGGAAGGAGGGATACTGCCCCTTTACTCCCTCATACTCGCGCTCCTTGTCTTTGGATAGTTCATAGTCTTTGTTGTTGGAAATATGGGGAGAGTGACAAATTGTTAATTATTTATAATTGAAGGTTCATTTGTAAAATTGTGACTTGGTGTTGCTTAAGCGCAATGATGCTCATTCAAATTCCTAAGCGAGTCAGTTTGTGGTTTAACTTTTACATTTTTTTTTAAAAGTTACTGTTTTGTGCAAAGACTGGTCGAGAATTCAAGATCGTTATTTGCCAAAGTTGGATGCAGTTCAGGGTGTAAAGATAATGTCAGTCAAGTGGAACATTATCGTTATGGCTGGAGCCTCATTTACTAGTAACTGAGCACTACTGTTGTGGTGGCTATCCCTCGTCCTCCCGACAACATGACGGACGGTGACAATACGGTCCCCGAACGGACTGACCAGTCAAAATACTTGACCCTTTACCACAGGGTTCATCTCCTTTCTGGGTTTCTCCTCCTCACGCTCTGTTTCTGGAGAAGGGACAGAGGATCCTGGTCTGTTTCCCCAGAGACAGCGGGACTTGGCCTGGAAGGAAACCTCGCCCTGGTGCTTCCCGGCCGACGGCGTCTTTCGGGACCTACCTCCAGTGGATCGTTGACACCCCCGTCCTGGCCTGGTACTTCCCAGCGGACGGGCTCTTGAGGACCCCTCTCTAGCGGGTCGCTGGACGCCCTGGTCGTCGCTGACTTCCTGTGGACTCTGGGTTGTGTGGGAGAAGCGGAGAGAGGGCATCGTGACTGTCACGAAAGATGTCAAGTCCGTTCAGCTGGGTACAACTATTGTCATGCCTCGTCTGAGGAGAGACTGAGTCAGGGACCCCAGTCCAGTACCAAGAAAGATATAAGTTTTCATTTGTTTTTTATTCATTTTTTTTTCCTTTTTTTTTCCCCCTGTTCTCCTCTATATCCTGTCATAACCCATATGCTAGAAATGTCTCTGACTGTCTCTTCTTTTGGGGGTGGGGGATGGAGTTTGCTAAAAGGGAATAACATGTGTGTGTGTGTGTGTGTGTGTGTGTGGGGGGGGGGGGGGGGGGGGGGGGGGGGGGGGGGGGGTTAGAGGGTGGCCTTGGCATAACCGTTTTTTTTTTTGTGTTTTTTTTTTTTTTCCATCCTACTAGGATAGTTAGCTTCTGTTGGGCTTCGTTTCGTCTCTTCCCACCTGTTTCTATCATCTTGTCTGTCTTCATTTTGTGAGGTCCCTTCAGTTTCCCTTGGTCGAATGTAGACGTGTGTTAGTGTGAATAAAGTGTGTGTTGTTGTTAGTGAACTTCATCTAGTGTGTTCATTGGGTGGTGTGAACGGACTCGGTGATCTTGCTGCCGAATCCGAGCCCTGTCGATTGTGACAAAGGGAAAACCCTGTAACATACTGCATAAGTGATCAACCCACACCCCACGCATGCTTGCAACATGGACACACAAGTGATCAGTGCAAGTAATCTCTCTCTCTCTCTCTCTCTCTCTCTCTCTCTCTCTCTCTCAAACAACAAAAAACCTATAACTTACCATGTGCATTTGTAAGAAACAGACACACACAGACAGAAAGACACAACATCTCCTGAAAAAGATACTAAGACTTACCACAATGATCGCCGGCGGCAACAGCAACACGCTGTTGGCAAGTACATCGGCCCTGGGTACACACCGCACCAGAGACACAAGTGGACATACTGTCACATTTTTCGCCTAATTTTATCCCTGGAAAAAGGAATTGTTTGGTTAAAAAAAAGTAATACCTGCTAAAACAATTGCCAGAGTGTGCACAAGAGAGAGAGAGAGAGAGAGAGAGAGAGAGAGAGAGAGAGAGAGAGAGAGAGAGAGAGAGAGGTTACTCATCAACAAAACGAAATACTGTGAACAAACATAGCAATAACAATAAATGGTGTTTTGAAAGGTGTCCAAGATGAGACTAATCAAACAAAACAAAATAAACAACAACAACAAAATGTAAAGGTCACGATTAATTCTTCAATATTCGAAGCAGATGACTTCTGCTCTTTTTTTTTTTTTTTGCGCCAGCTCAGAGGCAGTGCACCCACGCCGCTTATTCCGACACCCCGTCCACCCCGACACCCCGTCCACAGCCACAGCCCGGTCGGCCCCAGCCGCAGCCCTGGCACCGGTAATCCACAGGGAGCAGTCAATGTCAAGTCGTAAAGAGGCAACCCACCAGAGGAGATACTGCACTGCTGCCGAGTCACTTCGGTGGTGTTCAGTGGCGCCTGTTCTGATCTAACATACGCAGGACACCATCTACTAAGCTCCATACTGACGACAATAATTGTTTAGTCGCTGAGCCGGCGTGAGTGAGCTCTCCTTCCGGAGGGCGCCACCACGTCCGTCCAACGACAGCCCCCATGGATTCCCCGATACAGGTGACCCCGACGGAACCAAACCAAGGCCACAGACGTGGAGAGGACATCGAAATTGAGGTCACCATGACAGTAGGGCATGAGGGCCACAGAATTTGAGACGTTTTTTTTTATGCTGATCGATGAGAATGAGGATGATTAAGATGATGCTACGGATTTCCATTTCGGTCTGAGACTACATGACAGGGCTGTACTCTACGCTTCCTTTCATAATATATCCCGGCGTCAGCCAGGCCCGAGAGATACAGGCACCTGCAGGGTTGGTCAGGAAATCTGAGCAACACTCTCAGAAAACGCATCCATTAGGTGGATGAAACTCGACTGTGTGGTCCCAGTCTTCCCAACTGAGTCCGCAGCAACTCAACTCTGGGTAGGAGCCGGTCGGGGCAGAAAAACCCACATGACTTCTGATGGGATTCGAACCCACGACTTCCCAGCCGGGAGTCCGCGACGTTAAACCACTCCGCCACGGTGGCTGGTGCTTTTTTTTTTTTTTTTAATTCGAACTCAGACTAGATGAATGAAAACAAAGCAGTAATATAAGTAACTAATCACACAACAAAAGTACACACCTAAGTTTGACAAAGAAAGAAAGCGGAAAAAGCATGCCGTTCACAGCTTTACATGGGGAAATTATGTTTTACTTTTACCCTCATTATTGTCCACGTCATCAGTAGCAAGAGTAGTGGCAGTGGCGGCAACTGCAGCAATAGCAGGTGTAGTAGAAGTTGCAGAAATAACTTAAGTAGTATTACTAGTGTTAGTAGTAGCAGTTGTAGTGGGGAGGGGGGGGAGGGGGTGGAGGGGGAGGAGAAGCAGGAGTGGAAACAGTTTGTAGCAGCCGTGCCACTGGCACTGCTTCTTCTGCCACTAGTGCTAGTGCTACGAGAAACGACAACGACGATGACGATGACGACGACTGCTACTTTCCCTGTTATTGTTCTTAGTATTACTACCACAGGACAATGACGATGACTACTACTTTCGTTGTTCTTAGTATTACTAATATCATGATTGTTATCAATAGCATTTCCATCATCATTATCGTTATCATCATCAATATTACCATCATCGTTATCATTACCGATGTTACCTCCATAAAGATTCAGCGTCGTCACGGTTTACAAATGTTACAGCAGCACTGCAGATTTAGAGCAGGTTCAACCCCGTCCAAAAGCACAGGATCTGGAGTGAAAAAGTCTTGTACAGCGCAGTAATGACCAGACAAAAGCCTACATAGCCACGTCATCACAGAGACCTTTTGGACACTATCACAATACCACAGCTGTCTGAGATGGTGAACACAGTTCATCCACCAGCTCCCTGATGCTTGGACAGGGTGCAGTCTGTTTACTGGTGACATATCTACTGTCTGAGATGGTGAACACAGTTCATCCACAGCTCCCTGATGCTTGGACAGGGTGCAGTCTGTTTACTGGTGACATATCTACTGTCTGAGATGGTGAACACAGTTCATCCACCAGCTCCCTGATGTTTGGACAGGGTGCAGTCTGTTTAATGGTCTGTTTAGACATATCTACTGTCTGAGATGGTGAACACAGTTCATCCAGCAGCTCCCTGATGCTTGGACAGGGTGCAGTCTGTTTAGTGGTGACATATCTACTGTCTGAGATGGTGAACACAGTTCATCCACCAGCTCCCTGATGTTTGGACAGGGTGCAGTCTGTTTAGTGGTGACATATCTACTGTCTGAGATGGTGAACACAGTTCATCCACCAGCTCCCTGATGTTTGGACAGGGTGCAGTCTGTTTAGTGGTGACATATCTACTGTCTGAGATGTAGACGTAGCTCATTCACCAGCTCCCTGATGATTGGACAGGGTAGAGACTGTTTAGTGGTGACATATCTACTGTCCAGCCTCCTGTGACATCATAACGGGCGGACAGAGAGGGTGGTACTGCACTTCATCAATTGTTTGACCCTTGCAGAATCAGAGCAGAATCAGAGAGAGAGAGAGAGAGAGAGAGAGAGAGAGAGAGAGAGAGAGAGAGAGAGAGAGAGAGAGAGAGAGAGAGAGAGAGAGAGGTGTGTACAAAATGATAATAGAAAAAAAAAAAACTCGTGTTTTCCTCGGACTGCAAAAAACAGTTTTCAGCAAAACCAAAGAGCATCTACAAACTCATTCCTGAATCGTCTTTCCTGACGAGGCCTAAGAAAAAAAAAAAGATACGAGGAGAAGGATGTCGAGGAGGTTAGGAGAGGGAAGGAGACGACGAGGACGACGAGAAGAACGATGACGATCATGACGGCACAGAAGAAGAGTATGGGGAGAATGGAGAAGGAGAAGAGAAGGAGAAAGAAGAGGAGGAACAGCGGTGGAAACTCACCACATCGCTGAAAAAAATCACATACAGCGTTCACTGCACATGACGAGCTATGGTCTGTGCAGTTATAGCCATAGTCAATTTCTGCAACACACACACACACACACACACACACACACACACACACACACACACACACACACAGAGATCTAAATCTCTCTCTCTCTCTCTGTATATATATATATATATATATATATATATATATATATATATATATAGAGAGAGAGAGAGAGAGAGAGAGAGAGAGAGAGAGACAGACAGACAGACAGACAGACAGACAAACAGAGACAGAGACAGATAGATAGGTAAACTGGTGGATAGATGGATAGACATATGCAGAGAGACAGGTGTACAGATTGATGTATACATGCATGTACGAGCAGAGAGACGGAGATATAGATAGGTAGATAGATAAACAAAGAGAGAAGGGTGTCCTCCCCCCTCTCTCTATCTCTCTCCCTCTGTCTCTGTCTCTCTCTGTCTCTCTCTCTCTCTCTCTCTCTCTCTCTCTCGCTCTCTTGGTGATTTTGGTGATTGATAGCAAAAAAAAAAAAAAAAAAGTGTCCTCCACGCTCATGGCTACTTTGCTGAATCATGATGAGGAGCTGGCCAGCCACAGCCACATGATAAAAAAAAAAATGCCTTGCAGCCAGCACAAAAAAAGGAAAGGCCACTCCCACAGCACCGGTAGACTTCTCGGTCGCCGGTGACATTGACACACGTAAACACTTTTTGTTGTGTCGAGCCTGTTCGGCAGAGCTGCCGACTGGTTGCACGTGTAAATACCCAAAGTGCACGACGTCTTCTGCTGGTCATAAACCTTTTCGCTTTCTTGACGTAGAATGTCAATGGTTTAATGTCAAAGTTTGTTAATTCTGATTTCACCTCATTTCTTAGTCAGTTCGACTTTGTCTGCTTATTGGAGACATTTGTTTATGAATAAAGTAATATTTTGTTTTTGTTGGATATAAAACATTTTGCAAGCCTGCGATTAAATTCACAAGTCAAAGGAGACGATCTGGAGGTGTCATATGTTTAATAAAAAATGAATTCATCCCCTTGTTAGATTATTTGAGGTAAGTTATCCACATTTATTTAGTGTCTTGTTTAACAAATTCTTGTTTGGAACAGACAGGGGCATTTTGTTTATCTGCTCGTACATTCCCCCTCCCCCCTCCCCCCCATCCCTCAAAGTACCTCTATTTCATGTATATTTTGATCTATATAATGATATCGATACACTGGAAGAATGTCTAACTAACCTCTTGATAATAAATGATATTTATGTTATTTTAAACTGAAATTTAAATGGTAGAACGTCTGATATTTCTCAAGATTTCTGGGGTTTCCATGATAGCACGATAGTCAGTCTTTCAGTATTAATTGATGCTCCCAAGATAAAAATCTAAACAATTATGGGAAATTCTTTACTAAACATGTGCACCGCTTTGAACTTGTGCATCCTAAATGGTGTATGTAAAGGCGAACTGACAGTTTGCTTTACATATGTTTCTGACTCTGGGAGTAGTGTGAATGATTATTTGATATTTTCAAATGAACTCTTTGCTCTTCTGTGTGATGTTTGTGAATTACAGGTTGTAGAACGAATAGATTCTGATCACTTCTCTGTATCACTTCATATTCGTTTCCCTTGTGGAAACTTAGCAGACACTAACAAAACAGGTCATGGCGATGCTATTGAAAAAAAAAAAGTCTGGATTGATGAATGCGCTTCTTCGTTTTGTGATACTCTATGCGCTGAAAAAGCGAGTGAAAAAAAATTGATATTGCCACAAATTTGATAGATGCTGATGTTAATCATGCACTAATATGTATTTAACGAATGTAAGTTGGAATGTGCTGAGTGTACAAAAAAATATACACCAGGCCATGATAGAATATCAAAGGACTCGTTTGATTATGGATGTGTTCATAATAAAAGAAAGGGAGGAGATTATTGAGAATAAGTTGCCATTCGTAAAGCACACTGACAGAACTGCATACGTTGTAGCCAGGTGTGAATATAACATTTACTTAAAAGAAAAGAGAAAGAATACAAGAAGAAGTCAATAATAGATAAATTAGTAAAATCTATATAGCCTCAGAAATTTTGTGGGCTGTAATTCACAAAATATCGCCAAAAGG